>JASDQU010881337.1:50541-60963 GCA_032191745.1 Picea mariana | reverse complement strand
TTTTCTTTTTTACAAAAAAAAAAAAAACTTATTTTTGTTTTTTCAATTATTGTTTTTCGGGGAAATTTTAATTTTTTTTTCATTTCTTTCTAGTTTTTCTTAGTTTTTCACAATTTTGTTAGCTCATAAAATTTCTTAGCTCATATGTTTTGAATATGGTCAATATAGCAATACTTTAAATAAATTGTTTATGTTTCATTTAATGTAACTTGTATTTACTGTTTTATTATTAAAAGTAAAAAATTATTAAAACGTGACGTTAAATTTTTAAAGTATATTGTGATATTTTCATGGCATTATGTATTACCTTGTGCTTTGCATGATAATAACATTTAAAAAGTAAACATAAATAATGAGTTATTTTACCACATTATAAAAATGTGTCATTTTCATACCCCAATTTTAAAATGGGTGCTACCGGTAGCAGTTCTTTTCAATTTGATGGTTGATTATGAGGTTTTGGTTTTAATGGTACCAAGTGATAAAAATACGATTTAAAATGATTTCAAAATTTAACGTTTTGAAAAGAAAAAAAAAATTCAAAAACATCTTATTTGTTTTTAGGTGTTGATTTTAAGGTTTTTCTGAGCTACTGCCTAAGTTTTGAAGCCCATGTTTGAAAAATGTTGTAATTTTGACCCTGTTTTAAAAAATGGTGCTATTGGTAGCACCACTTTTTGATTTGGGGGTTGATTTTGATGTTTTTTATGCACAGATATGGGTTTTTTGGGCCAGAGTTCTTGTTTTGAGGTCACAGTTCTCATTAAGTTGGTAACTATGTTACCACCAGAAATGACATGACAAGCACTATCAATCTAGGATAGTTTCAATGACAAATTCACTGACCTTCATCTCATTATTCCACAAATAAGCACGAGTTCTCTAACCATACTTCTAGGATAACTCAATTCGCATAGCGTCTTCCCGTGAGGACTTTTACCATAAGGGGGCCACTTTGGAGTTCATCCATTTCTAATTATTATCAACCATGACAAGACAATAACAAGTCACCTTTACATCAAACAATCTTGGGTCCATTACCCAACCTTTGTGCTACGGGGCTTTCTTCAAGGGTTGACATCAATGACAACCAACCTTAATCAACAAGACATTTGATCATGCATTTCAATTCAAGTGCATAGAGTAAACAAAATACTTATCTATTACAAATTGTAGCCAACCAACTGACTGTGGGTGTTCGCATTTCCACCCAACCATAGGCTTAGAGGCATTCATTCTTAGCGCTCTAGCCACCCCCGTGCCAAGCCATGATATCACTAGGGAACTTATGTCATTTTTCAAAGATCCTCTCTTTGTCACAACAACCCTGCAAAGTTTTTCGGATGTTTCCTAAGCATCAATCTCGTGATCTTCCTCTTTTCTTCTACATATCCAGGTCGCGCGTTCCCTTCTGTGCATGTGCTCATGTCTGGTGTCTCTCCTGCTCTTTGCAGAGCCTCCCGCCCGCCTCCTCCCAATTTTCTGCATGGGTCTGTCCCCTTGTCGCTCACTCTCCTTGGGAAGGTTCTTCTCTTTCTATCTCGTTCCTTCTGTCAGAAGAAAACTCGGGTCAACCTGGTCTTCCAGACCCTTTGGTACTTCAAGCTGACATTCTTCAGTTAGACCATGCTTCCATTCATGGGGTGGTTGATGGTTCAACCACTGGTCCTTTCTTCATTAACTGATTCCTATCCTTGGAAATCAAAGGAGGTTTATTATCATCATCAAAGGGAAATTTTGGGGTCATTTGACATAATCAACCCTTTCCATAGTTTTCTCATTTCTTTCCTCTACTGATATCATGGCCAATGCTTCAAGGCTTAACGCCCACAGTCTATCATTGGAAATCTAAACAAAATATACATTTACATTGTTCCCATGCCATAGCATGGTGATCATAATTAATGATTAATTACAAGTTGAAAAAAATGGGGTGTTACATTTGTGTGCATTCCACATTAACCAAATGTTGATTAGAGAAGTCAAACAATGAATGGAATCATAGAAAACAATAGATATCATAATCAATAATCTCATTAAATCTCACTCAAACAAGAGAGAGATCTGTAGCAACTATGGCTCCTATTGAAATCAATCACTCCCATCATCATACATCTTTAAGAAATCCACAGTTCATTTCCTCCTTCAAGCATCGTTGTGCTTCAGGTCCGAAATAATGATGAGAACGGATATGAAAATGCATGGAGGTAGATTAAATAACGAAGGCGGCTCCTCCAAGCAAGGTGGCTCCAAAGATGGACATATTCTCTAAACTTGTAGTTGAGGCGACAACGAAGAGAGGGCTGGAGGCAAGAGTCTTCATGGTGCTGTCACTTGAAGATGTAGCAGTGCTTGGGCTTTTAGCGAAGGAGAGAGAGGAGAAGACTTTGGTGGGGTGGCGGTGACTTTAGACAGGGCTAAGGTCGGTGGAGTTGCTGCAGGGGATTTAGCCACTGACGCTTTGGGGGCAGCCACTGGCGACGGTGAAGACACTTCTATGGAGGATGAGGTCAACAATCCCAAGGAAAAATAGAAGAAAAGAAGGGCATTGAATCAAATCATCTTGTCTCTAAGATGGTTGTGTCAAAGAACAATGCAAATTCGTTAAAAATGAAAACAAGCGACATGAATGGGAAGGAAGAGGGAGAAACAAATTCAGAGTGAATGAGTAGGAAAGTAGTTGTTGTGAAGGAAGAGGGGGTGGTTTTCTTTCTGCACAGTGGTTTTAATTCTCTTACTACATCTTTCTTTTGAATGAAGTGCGCGCCTATTTCAAATTTCAAATTTCAAACTTTTGAATGAAGTGCGTGCCTATTTCAAATTTTGAATTATGGAAAAGTGGTGGTTGCTCGACATTAATGAGAATCCAACTAGATATCTCCTCAGTCTTTTCATTCAATGTACAACATATAGCCATTACTACATCTACGATCCACTTTCGAAGAGACACCTTAATTTATCTATCGAGGAGATGTTTTTCTTCCTTGAACCTGACACAGGTTCATGGATGGTGACCTTCTTAATCCTATGGTTCATATCATTTCTGGCTCGCCGACGAAGTTCCTTGCAAATTCTCTGAGTATGTCGGAGTTAGTTCATTTCATTGCCTTTAATGAGCTTCGAAGTTGTTGACTCTAACTTGGACGATGTGGAACAGTGAGTTTCAGAGCACTTTCTCTTAACTCTATCGATGTCTTCGGAGCAATTCAAAATAACTACGATGATCAATTCTACAGACTTCTTATTAACTTTGCCGATCATGTCAACAGACTTATTATTAACTTTGTCGATCACGTTTGCAAAATTATTATTAACTTTGTCGATTCATTTAAAGCTTATGATTTTATCGCTGTAGTTTTTCCTTTGTTTCTCTTATTTGGATTATTATATAATATTTTCCATTTAAGAATCATTCTTCTTTTCTTTTGATTGTTATATATTTAAATTAAACCTAAATGAAATAAATTTAAATTTAATTAAAGTGAAAAGGAATTTAAGCTCAAAAGACTTGCGTTAAAATCAACAAAGTTTACAATACCAAGCTTCATGATTCTTTGTATAAGACATTTCACCTAAATCAATAACCTGCTCATATGAAGTTGCATCAGAGTACCATATTTTGCACCGTGAAGAACACGGAGAGGCGTTTTTGGCGAGTCCTCTCTTCATGTCATTCAAGTGTTCCGTTTGTGTAACGACCGACGAGGCTGGTCTAGACGAGAAACCCTAGGAATTTCGTTTCGTCATTTTTAGGTGTCAGATTTCGATTCCGTGAGTTGTGTCGGAATCGTAATGGCTGAAACCATACAACTAGCTTGTTTTGGGGATAAAAAGTTCAATTTGACGGATGTTGAAAAATTGAGCTTGGAGGCATTTTTTTTTAATGAAAGTACGGGTCTCGCATTCACTGCTGATTCACTCAAAATTGATTATGTGAGTTACTATGTCATCTATGATGTATACGGACTTAGTTCGTCCGTTGGCGATGTTGTGATGTGTCGGTAGCATAAGGTTATAAATATGCCAAAACAACCAATTGACGCTTAGAGCAGTTAGCATTGTGTAGGAGTTGGGAGGACCGGATTTCTTCTGAAGCACGTTTCAGAGCTAGCGTAAGATCAACATGTGTTTTGATTAACCCATATGATGCTAAACGATACTTTCACTATCATGTTTTAATTGTAGAACCAAGAGATGCAAAGTGAACAAGCCAGTATAGTATGTGAATGCGAGCTATTGGTGACACAAACGAACTAGATTACGAATGCAGTCATGATGCGGGTTAGGCGTGGTAGGCATAAGTTATTAGTTATCCATATAAGTGTGGAGAGCTTAGTCACTGGAAAAGGTAGGAGACTGACTGATGGCGCAATAGAAAGGATCTGAGCTAAGAGGGGAACGAAATGGACCTCAAGGCAAAGGTGGGCCTTGCTGACCGGGTCAATGTTGGTAGGAGGGAGAAGATCGTCATCAATGCAATTGGTGATGCTGAGGAGTCGATATCGTTTTGCTAGCGTGTTGACAATAAGAGAGGGAAACTTGTTAGCAAGCAACGCCTTGGCGAAGAAGAGGTGAACCTCATCTATATGTAGTGTAACGAAGTGAAAGGGATGGACATTGCTGATATGAGGTGTATCAGAGAAGGTAAAAGGAAGTAAGTCGATGAAAGGCATGCTCGCGATGAAGATAATCACGTGGACACAACTGATGTGTCATCGTTGATCACACACACTTTATCGATGATAAGAACGTGTAGTGAGGTTTATCGAAAGAGCGTCGATGTGTTATTCAAGATTGAAGGATGGTGGCCTATGTATAGGCAAAGAAATCACTGGTGCATCGATGTGGATCTGGAAGAAAGGATGTGCGCGCCGATATGCTATGTATCGACACAGGAAGAGGGAACTCGCTAGAGTGCAGATTGTCGAGTAGAAGTGATCAGGAGAGGAAGTGCAAATAATAATGTGGGGTAGTGTGAGGAAAACTCGGGATTAGTCATTTACACTAGAGAGAGTGCGAGGGTCATAGTAGGAAGAATTGGAGGGGAGCCCAATCTATTGTCTTGGAGAGACACTAAGATAAGAAATTTGGGAGGTTGTCGTGCACGCACAACATGTTGTGATGCGGCTAATGGGTACAATAAAGTATTTGGTCATGTACTGAACCCTTAGTGTCTAGACATCGATCTCGTAAAGGTAAGTAAAATCTTTATCATCTTGCTTGAATCTCATTTTTTCACCATTATCTTGATGCAATGATATATGGTATGTATGAAGTTATTTCATATTCTACCTTAATGTTGTGCCATTGTTCCACATGACCTATATTGCAATGGCTTCTTGTTGTGACTATTTTAGAGGTATTTTCCATTTTAAACAATTAGTTTTTAGGATTAGGTGATAGAAGTTGTTACTATGAATAATTCATGCTTCGTAGGGTAGGAGGGAAAGGAATATGGCATGTGTAACCATCATCTAGATCGAGTAATGTTGATGCGAATTTCATTTAAAATTGCTTGTTGCAACATGATAATGAGTAGATGACTCTCTAAAGTGAATCATTCTGTGCTTGAGTTTCATGCATGATGGAAAGTTTTAGTTAATTTGCCAAGTCAGGTTGTTAGTATTTGGCATTCAAATTCTTGGAATGAGAAATGATATGGAAGCATTCGTCCTCCCCGTAATGCAACTTATTTTTTGCCTTTTTTGTATGCTAGAATAATGGAAGAAAAGGTGGAAGATATTTTAATCATAAAAAATTAATTAAAATTATTTTTTATTTGAAAAACGTGTGTATTGCATAATCCAAGTGTATTTAGAGTTATTTAAGCATAATCCAACTTTAAGTTTTTTTTACACTACACAATCTATCTATATAGTTCATTTAAGAACCATAAGTATGACCTTCTACCTTCCTTATGAAAATGTATAGATTTTGAATTAAACCTTTTAAAGCATTGATAATTGACCATGACCTTACAAACATTTTGATTATGGGTTTGATTTTTCTTAAATTTCTTATATATGAAATAAAAAAGACTTTATCCAATATTTAATTACTTTCAAGTTTTTGTTATATGAATAATACATTAAAAAAAAATGTTTGAAAGAAAAAAAAATCAACCTTATATCAAAAATATCACAAGTTTCATCACCTAGTAAAGAGGAGCATACTTTTGATTTGAATGAACACTTACCTATACTAAGGTATAATAAAGAATGTATTGAAGAATTTCAAGAGGAACCTAACCCTCAATCGAAAAAGAAGGATGAGAAAACTAATCGCCTAGTAAAAGGGAGCATGATTTTAATTTGAATAAAAACTTAGATTTATTAAGATATAATGAATAATGTGTTGGAAGAGTTTCAAGGGAAAACCTAACACATAATGAACCCTAACCATGGGGAATTAAGCTTTACCATGCAACATGATTTATGAATGAATTAGTTGTTGATGCCAATTCAATCATCAATAACATATCACAAGTAGGTATGTACGAAGAAGATAACTATCATTAATTGCATGGATATAAACACCAAATAGGATCTCAAAGGTAGGGTTGGACCAGTATGTATTCGTTGAGACTAAATTAGACCCGTTTTATCATCGCCGATATAAAGGTGGGGTTTGACCATTATTATATTTAATTTCTAAATTAAACCTCAGTAGAACATCCATCTGCAGAGCTCTATCGCACTTTCAATCCTCCAGTACACTTGAAAAACCATTTCGGACAATGTGCAGTCACTCCCGGAAAATAAAATGAAAAACGCAACATTATATTGAAATGGAAAGATCCATAAATTGATTCATCCGACTCCCATTGAAATGAATAGCATGTTTGCACTCATTCAAATAGAAAGTAGTCTCCACAAATAACACCATACTGCTCAAAGAAATTTATAAATAGTCAGAAACCCTAAATCTGTCCACGCTATAGTAATCTGCTCAATCGAAGATTGTTGAAAAAGGATTTTATTGATTGCACATACAATAGCAAGGACCGTGAAGAGATCCCTCTATTTCCTATATGGTCCAACAATGAAGTAATAAATAGGGGAACCTGATACAAAATATTGTGTCTCTCGTCCAGAAAAGAATACGATATAGATCAGAAATATATATCGGACAAAAATAATGACTGCGTCTATCTGATCATAAAAACGGCCGCAATAGATCTCAGTAAAATCGAGAGGCCAAGAAGGGGATGAATGAGACGATCAGGGCGACGAATAAAGAGGGAACGACGGCCATTGAAGCAGCGCCTGCCTCCATTGTCGGACTGGGAGATGGTGCAGTCACATCTGTTGCTGCTTGTGCTGCTCCTGCTCCCACCATTATCATCACTGCAGCAAAGAGAGCTGCAAATGTGTAATTGCCTGCGCCTGCCATTCTTGCTCACGCTCACAACACGCCCGTTACTGCTAATTGATGCGGAAAAGGCCAGACCCTAAGCACAATTCCTGCCGAGCGAATCCGAATCTCAAACAGACCAGCCCAAATTCGAAGCGGCAATCTTTCTTGGTTTGAGATTCGAACACTCGACCAGAAGGGACCGAGAGATGTGAGAACACAGAATTTGCAGGAGGAGAGGGTTGAGAGTCGCGCGTATTAATAATCGTGTGCGCCTCTATGACCAATTAGGGAGGGCAACAGGATCACAACGAGTGGGATGTCGGTAATCGCCGTGTGGACGGGATACGCGCTTCATTTCGCCTCTTTCTTTATTTTTTGTTGACCGAATCCGCCCCACGCGGCAAACAAATAATTTTGTCACAGCAACGCAGAGGAAGCCGATATGTTACGGCATGAGCGTTTTGATACTTGATACGGGGTACTTAAACCGCCCCGTATCCGCCGGCATCTAGAATCTGGTAGACTTTGAATTATCGAAATTGTCATTTCATTTATCTACGTTTCCCAGCTAAATTTAAGTCGGATTTATAATCAAAATACTACTAAAATAGAGAACAATATGATGACTATTCATCCCACCCTCATGGAATGTGATGTGCTGTCCTTTCTTGGATGCCATCTATGGAATGTGATGTGCTGTCATCGACATAAGAAGATTCCAGATTTAATCGCCCATCAACGGCTGGTGGAGTATAATTTACATAAATAGAATAAATGCGGAGGCCATTCAAATAAGTTTTTATATGTCCTCACCCTTAAAGTTTATTATACTCAAATAGAGGTGCCCATTTTGATTCCTTAGTCTCCAAGTTAGTTCCTACCTTCAAAGCTAGTCACATGGAAAATCAAGCATTTTGATTCTTTAATTTGATTACTTTGGGATTGGCTTATGGGCCAAATTATGTGGAGAAGCATCTCCATACATATGGACCCCACTGTCCACCATTACTAATGTTTAAGATTTAAATATAGCATATTAATTATGAGTTTTATCACATTATCATTAATATTATGGAAGCAAAGGTAGTGTTTCATTTGAGTAATTGAGTTTGTTGGACAAAAGCATTGAACTTGTTTAGATCGACTTAGGAAATCTATACCATGTATGTTGTTGATTATTTAAAAAAGGGTGTTCCCATGTGACACCCACCTCCTACCAAGGATCAACAACTAGCCTACAACCTTAATGGTTCCTACCACAATTCTCTTCATTAAAGAATGATAAGGATGGACCATATGTAGTTATTGGTGGTACAAATATCTACTTGCATGATGTCATTCTTATAGACCTTTTCTTGCAGCTCTTCAATCTTAGAAACCTAATTTTTATATCTCGGATCTTGGTTTCCAGGTTGGTGGCTTTGATTTCCATTGTCATGTTTCTAGTGGACATCATGGCACCCTTGGATCCACCAAAAGGGTCACTAGAGAGTTATAATACAAATTCTATCAACATCGTATGAAGAGTCTTTTGAGTTAGATCTCCCACAATACTATGGTTGGGTCCACAAAAAGGGTTACTTGAGAACTATATCAATGTGATCAACATGGTGCAAGGAGTCTTTTGAGATAGGTCTCCCACAAAGGTATAGGCTAGCCCCATACTTATTTTATACTCCTAGCGAAGTATTATTCATCTCCTAATATTATTGCACTAATGGAATCCTCAAATTTCTAATATTCCAAGAGATTTTGTTTCGTACTGCCCATGTTATAGAAGGTAGGGTTTGTAGGGTCCTATGAGAAAAGACATGTCAAGTGTTATATCTCTTTAATATATTGGAAGATTTTCAACAATAATACTTGATCGAATCTTTAACAACACCAACTAAGGAGGATAGATTGCACCCTTATCCATACTATGTGATTCCTTGGTACATGAGACTGATCTCTCCGAATGTTATTCTTGGTGTACTATAGTAATATGATGGCTAACAGGTTTATGTAAGGATGGTTTCAAGTGCAACTAGGGGGATTTTGATCATACTCCCAAAGCTACGTAGAATAATGAATCAATATGCATACTCTATCTAATGCAATACTCCTCATTAGGTACCAACAAGGGTGTACAAGGTTGTCCAACCATGTGGCTTAATTTGTATTCTCTACATTTATGCTTCCCCACTGTAGTTTTGCCTACGAAATGACAAATCTTTGTTTCTAAATAAATTGGAACACATCTCTAGCCTAAAACAAATTCTAAAATTTGGGTGTGTGTTGTCACAATAAAGAGATTTGATACCACTTGTAGTGTATCGAAGTAGCAGAAATAGTAATTATGAATAATATTCAAGAAACATAAACTATATAAAAGTAAATATGAGAGGTGATGATATTCAAATTCCATCATATTTTCTTTAACTCTTGTATTCACAATCTAGAAAGAGGGAGAAATTTTAATAGGTCTCTTCAAGGGAGCAATCCCCAATTTAGCAGAGCTCTAATACAATAACAATATTTGAAAAAACATTACTTAGCCTTCTAGCTATATAAATCGTTTCACACTAGCAAAAACCTAATTACTTGTGAACCTATCATTAATGAGTACCAAAAAATTGTTAGTCCATATTTAATAAAAATGGCCCTTTTCAATAACTATCCACTAACCACCTAATGAGACTTATTCATACAAGATGGCCTCTTACATTAATTACATCCTAAATACTCCAAACTCTTTGATATCATGATTTTTCTTTTATCATTCTCTAAATTCATGAGAAAGTTCACAAGCCAGTTTAAAGTAGTTTTAAATTTTCAAAAAAGTTAAATACATTTTTAAAGAAATTAAATATAGTCTGTATAACCCTAAGATGATGTTTACAACACCCTAAATGTTTACAACAATGAACACTTCCTTATGTTCAAACGTTCAATAATTGATTCATTTTATTGGGACTTCATTTCTTCCAAGAGTATGTACTATACTTATACTTGGTATTTTCTTTGCAACATTTGAAAGCTAATCTTATTTTTGGATGAAATGGAGATATATGTGATTAGAGTATG
>JASDQU010881337.1:23067-35045 GCA_032191745.1 Picea mariana | reverse complement strand
CCTGTCCACACGGCGATTACCGACATCCCACTCGTTGTGATCCTGTTGCCCTCCCTAATTGGTCATAGAGGCGCACACGATTATTAATACGCGCGACTCTCAACCCTCGCCTCCTGCAAATTCTGTGTTCTCACATCTCTCGGTCCCTTCTGGTCGAGTGTTCGAATCTCAAACCAAGAAAGATTGCCGCTTCGAATTTGGGCTGGTCTGTTTGAGATTCGGATTCGCTCGGCAGGAATTGTGCTTAGGGTTTGGCCTTTTCCGCATCAATTAGCAGAAACGGGCGTGTTGTGATCGTGAGCAAGAATGGCAGGCGCAGGCAATTACACATTTGCAGCTCTCTTTGCTGTTGTGATGATAATGGTGGGAGCAGGAGCAGCACAAGCAGCAACAGATGTGACTGCACCAGCTCCCAGTCCGACAATGGAGGCAGGCGCTGCTTCAATGGCCGTCGTTCCCTCTTTATTCGTCGCCCTGATCGTCTCATTCATCCCCTTCTTGGCCTCTCGATTTTGCTGAGATCTATTGCGGCCGTTTTTATGATCAGATAGACGCAGTCATTATTTTCGTCCGATATATATTTCTGATCTATATCGTATTCTTTATGTATACCACATTATGGGGGTGGATTTTGTCGAAGGTATTCTTTTCTGGACGAGAGACACAATATTTTGTATCAGGTTCCCCTATTTATTACTTCATTGTTTAACCATATAGGAAATAGAGGGATCTCTTCACGGTCCTTGCTATTGTATGTGCAATCAATAAAATATTTTTTCAACAATCTTGGATTGAGCAGATTACTATAGCGTGGACAGATTTAGGGTTTCTGATGTTTTAGTGCTATTTATAAATTTCTTTGAGCAGTATGGTGTTATTTGTGAAGACTACTTTCTATTTGAATGAGTGCAAACATGCTATTCATTTCAATGGGAGTAGGGTGAATCGATTTATGGATCTTTCCATTTCCCCACTGAAAGTTGAATCTATTTTAATATAATGTTGCTTTTTTCATTTTATTTTCGATTTATGGATCTTTCCATTTCCCCACTGAAAGTTGAATCTATTTTAATATAATGTTGCTTTTTTCATTTTATTTTCTGGGAGTGACTGCACATTGTCCGAAATGGTTTTTCAAGTGTACTAGAGGATTGAGAGTGCGAGAGAGCTCTGCAGATGGATGTTCTACTCAGGTTTACTTTAGAAATTAAATATAATTATGGTCCAACCCCACCTCTATGTCGGCGATGATAAAACGGGTCTAATTTAGTCTAAACGTTGCCGCAAATTTTGAATGTTGGCTTCCCAGTTCCGCCAAATATCTGTATATTTGGCGTCACTCCCTCCGTAAATGACAGCTGTTTTTACAGAGTGACAGAGGAGATGAAAAAAAAGAAACTGTAATGATTAAATTCTATCTGTATGAAATATTCTCCCCAAAGAAATGTACGAAACAGTGAAAATGTCTCGTATGATCTAAATGCAGACTTTCAATATGGCTGTGCTGCTTGTGCATCTCGCTCTACCTGGTCCCATGTGACATCTAAACTCCATTTGTGTTCAAGAAACGCAATTCGCACGTGTTAATACAGAACGCCAAGGACGGCAATGGGTGGGGTGAGTCGTGGGGTTAAATTTGATGGACACCCCAAATCTTTTAAGATGTTTTTTTTTTTAACCGTCTTCTGCATGAAGTTTGATATCAATTAAGTAATGTATTATATTTGTTTTTTGAAATTTTCCTTGTGAATACAAGAACAGTATATGCGTTGTGTTGGAGAAGTTGAAATCCACAATTCATTGTTGAAAATATAATCAATTCACTGTTTCATGATTTTCGATGCAGTGCATAACTATTTGATTGAACGTTGTTTGTTGGATCAATCAGATTTGGGAATTCTGTGTATCCATTGAGATCTTGTGAAACCTATATTGATTTGGGAATTCTGTGTATCCCTTGAGATCTTGCTATCTGGCGTTTATGTTGACACTGAATCCACATTAAAAAAACAGACCTTTAACTTAGAATTCATTCATTAGTGATCTTGAAGGAGTTTTGGTTTTTAGCATTATTTATTTATGAAGTGTTATTTGTAATAAAAAACTTTGTTTATGTAATTATTGCAACTTTGTAGATTGCATTAGCAAATTGATTGGTAGAGAAGAGTATTTCAATTTTAATTGGATGGTCTATAAGTCTTTTAACTAGGAATCAATTCTAACCAAACATATTACTAACGGCATCTAATGTAATTAATGATAGTTTTGGTCTTCATACATTACTTGCCATAGTTTATTGATGATTGAATTGGCATTAACAACTAGTAAATCATGTTGCATGGTAAAGCAACCAATGTCAATTCCCCATGGTTTGGTTCAGTGTGTACACATTATTCATTATACCTCAATATATTTATGCTCCTCTTTATTAGGTGATTAGTTTTCCATTCCTCCTTTTTTTTTTTTTTAAGTGTAAGGTTTCCCTTGAAATTCTTCATTATACCCCAATATATCTAAGTGTTCATTCAAATCAAAATTATGCTCTTCTTTATTAATGATAAAACTTGTGATGTATACTTCTGATAGAAGTTGATTTTTTTTTATGTATTACGGATATAACAAAAACTTGAAAGTAATTAGATATTGGATAAAGTCTTTTTGATTTCATATGAAAGACACTTAAGGAAAATCAAACCCATAATCAAAATGTTTGAAGGGTCATGGTCAATTATCAATGTGTTAGAATTCAAAATCTATACATTTTCATAAGGAAGGTAGAAGGTCATACTTATGGTTCTTAAATGAACTATATAGATAGATTGAGTAGTGTAAAAAACTCTTATCGAGTTGGATTATGCTTAAATAACTCTAAATACACTATGCAATACACATACACATTTTTTTCAAATAAAAAATAATTTTAATTAAATTTCTATGATTAAAATATCTTCCACTATTCTAGCATACAAAAAAGGCAAAAAATAAGTTGCATTATGGGGAGGACAAATGCTTCCATATCATTTCTCATTCTAAGAATTTGAATGCCAAATACCAACCTCCAAACTTAGGGAAAATTAACTAAAACTTTCCATCATACATGAAACTGAAGCACCCATTGATTCACTTTAGAGAGTCATCTACTCATTATCACGTTGCAACAAGCAATTTTAAATGAAATTCACATCAACAATATTGGATCTAGATGATGGTTACACATGCCATAATCATGTCCCTCCTACCCTACCAAGCGTGAATTATTCATACTAACAACTTGTATCACCCAATCCTAGAAACTAATTGTTTAAAATGGCAAATACCTCTAAGATAGTCACAACAAGAAGCCATTGCAATGTAGGTCATGTGGAATAATGGCACAACATTAAGGTAGAATATGAAATAACTTCATACAGACCATATATCATTGCATCAAGATAATGGTGAAAAAATGAGATTCAAGCAAGATGATAAAGATTTTTCTTACCTTTATGAGATCGATGTCTAGACACTAAGGGTTCTCTAAAAGATTACATGTTGTGTGCGCACAACAACCTCCCAAATTTCTTATCTTGGCGTCTCTACAAGACAATATATTGGGCTCCCCTCCAATTCGTCCTACTATGACCCTCACACACTCTCTCTCGTGTAAATGACTAATCTCAAATTTTCCTCACACTACCCCACCTTATCATTTGTAGTTCCTCTCATGATCACTTCTACCCAACGATCTGCACTCTAGCAAGTTCCCTCTTCCTCTGTCGATACATAGCGTATCGGCATGCACATCCTTTCTTCCACCTCCACATCGGCGCCTCGGTGATTTATTCACCTATACATAGACCACCATCCTTCGATCTTTACTAATGCATCGATGCGCTTCTGCTAAACCCCACTACACATGTTCTTATCATTGGTGAACTGTGCATGATCAACACTGATGCATCAGAAGTGTCCATGTGATTATCTTTGTCGCACGCACGCCTTTCACCGATTTACTTCCTTTCACTTTCTCTTATACACCTCATATCAACAGCGCCCCTCCCTTTTGCTTCGTTACACTGCATATCGACTAGGTTCACCTCTTCTTCGCCAAGGAGTTGCTTGTTGACAAGTTTCCCTCTCTTATTGCCAATGCACTAGCAAAATGATATCGACTCCTTGACATTGCCAACCACATCGACGACGATCTTCTCCCTCCTACCAACATTGACCCGATCAGCAAGGCCCACCTTCTCCTTGAGGTCCATTTCATTCCCCTCTTAGCTTAGATCCTTCCTATTGTGCCATCAGTCGATCTCCTGCCTTTTCTAGCCACTAAGCTCTCCACACCTAGATGGATAACTAATAACTTATGCCTACCATGCCTAACTTGCTTCGCGATTGCATTCGTAATCTAGTTTGTCTGTGTCACCAGTAGTGTTAGTGTGCTTGTTAGGCTCACGTAGTTGTTCCTATTCTTTAGGAATTTGTTGAAACTAGTTGGAGTGAATCTATCACATCCAACTAGATGCTTCCTAAAATAGTGTGAGGTTGAGATATTTTCTCAATCGTAACTCAAGGTAGTTCTCCTATCTTGAGACTAAGCTTGTGTATTTATATGTACTCTATTTTCTTTGTTTAATGGTGAGAGCTCTCACACATTTTTGGTTTGTGCATAATAATATCTACTATCACATTTCTGACTATGGCATCAAAGCAGGATTGGGATTAACAAAAGGCCCAGAGACCTTGGAAGAGAAATGTAACCTGCATATAGGAATAGATTCTTGTAGACAAGAGAGTAACATGAATAGATTCTTGTAGGTAGGAGAGTAATAGATTCTTGTAGGCAGGGAGAGTAGTGTGTTTGTGTGTCCTCGATTTGTTTGTTTTGAAGGCAAAATCGTTGATGGAGGGTCGATATCAGTGCTGGAATTTGACGTCCTGTGGGACGTATTTTTTATTTCAACCTGTATTTGACAAGTAGATAAAATATCCACACGTCAATAATGACGTGCATTAAAATTCCAAACAATTCAAATTTACATTTGAATACATAGATTACTCGTCAAAATCTATAGTAGGTACTTAGTATTACATTAACCACCAAAAACACCTTGTAGGTATTTATTGGTGAAATTTAAATTTAAAATATTTAAATTGTATAATATATATCTCAATATATATTATCATTAATGTTTTATTATTATTATGAGGTTGTTATTTGTCATTGAATATATATTTTTAAAATTTTTATATTAAAGATTGTGACTAATGACTAGTAAGTATGGTTATATTTTGGTAGAATTATTTTATAGTGACATATAATAATAATGAGATATTTCTAACACGGGGAACGATTTTCTTGATGACACTGTTAGGATTGATGACACCTAGAAAATATTAGTTGAGGGAGTAAATGAACAATGAAGGTGCCCACATTCCAAGGGTGGAGCCGGTCTTCTCCACTCTAGCCTCCAAGACTGCCATTTGCAATTACGAGTGCTTGGGTTTTCTCCTCTCTAAATTTGTGGCTTCATGCTAAGCAAGTGAAACGCAAACCCTACCAGGCTACCACGAAATCCAAAGATTAAATAGACAGAAACAATGGCTTCCATACTTGGGTCCTCTAATTCCTCCACCCTTTCAGAGCAACTACAACTAGAGGTACATTTGTACTTTGTATTTAAAATCAATTTTTTTTTGTTTGCCATGATTATTTGTGATCGACCATGGTTTTTTCCTTTTTTAATGGTTAATCCCTATGTCATTCATGAGTGATCTTTTAATGGTTAATCATAGTGTCATTCATGAGTAATTACTAACTTACTAGTGACTCAGGGGAAAGAAACTACACTCAAGTTAACCAACCCATTCCAAAATCATATTTATATTTTGGAAATACCCTTTAATTCATGGTTTTTTGGTTCTATGTAGGGCACTGGGGTCATTTATTCTATAGTATAGTATAATGAGTGTTGTTGAGGATACTATTCTTGTTAAATTTAAAAGGAGACCCATGATTTTGCATTATCGGGGAGATGAGGCCGGTAAAGAGACATAAATGTACAATATGGCCTATGTAGTAAAAGTTGTCTTGTGGGCGAAGCTACAAAAACAACTAACCTGTCATCTATGGAATTAAGTTATCTTTTAATATGAATGATGTTGATTCATCTCCCTCGACATTTTCATTCAAGTTGACTACTATGGAAATTTTACCTTCCATAAAAATTTTAAGATGTTTTTGTTGTTCAGGGATGGAAACCATATCCAAAAGAGAAGAATATGCTTTAATATTATCCAATTGATTAAGGATATTATATTTAGAGTGAGGAAAAAAGAGTTTATCCCTTAATTGTTCAGAGTCTTGATAGCTTGGGAGTCAGTTCCTTGGGATGATGTGCTTGAGGCAGAAGTAGTGTGTGAGGATCAATCTTGTTTTGATTGGGGTAAGATTTATTTTTGGTATTAACTACCATAATATCGTCAGCTTGAGCCCAATCTAGAACAACAATAGTAGTATCAAACCTCTTACCGAAGATTTTGTCTTTAGCATTCTTTTTAACTTCACAAGTTCTTTCATCATGATTTTCTTCACAAAAATTACACTAGACATGAGACATGATAGCCTTTGGTTGAAAAGGATTATCATTTTGATTCCTAAAAGTGGCTTGAGAAGAAGTTTGAGAAGGAGAAGAAGAGGGAGTGATTCCTTTCCTTCCATAAGCAATCATTCTATTATTCATATTCTGTAGAAGTTGTAAGACTGCAGACATGTCGACTTGTTTGACAGAATCTCCCTTAGGAAGACCCATTCTTTCTAACTGCTCTTCATACTCAAGAAAAGTTTGAAGTGCAGATCTGAGATTATATATAGCCTTTTCTTCCAATCTATGGCGATAGGAAGAAGGCAAAACATTATAATAATGTATGAAAGAAGCCTGGTTCTAGGGGCAGATCAATTCAGGAATTTGATTATACAACTTAGTGAAATGAATATTGAATGATTCAATAGTTCCACTATTGTTATAAGTAATATTATTATATTCCCTTAATTGATCAGCTGGAATTTTAGGTTGGCCATATGTATATGTAAACCAATAGACCAATTCTTCTCACGTAGAGAAGATTTTTGGGGGTAAGTCAAAAAAATATGCAACTTCCTTCCCTTTAAAAGAGTTGACAAATAAGCGCATGCAAGTATTCTTGTCATTTTCCCCTATATTGTGACATGCGTTAGAAAAGGCCACCAAGTGTTCCTTTGTAGTGATAGTGCCATTTCCTGAAAACTTAAGTAGATGATCCTTAAACTTTGGAAGGGGTTGGGAGGATGGTGTAAGATTCAAGGGAGAAGATACATGCCACAAGGTGGTTGTAGCATATTCCTTGAATTGAAATAAGCCATATTTTTTAATGAATTTCACTAGATTGGTTGTAGATTGAATTGGAAATTGATGGATAAAGATATTATCAATTATAGATGAAGTTGAGGGTTGTGAAGAAGAGGAACCCTCGGTACCACTATCGACACCAGAAGATGTCATATTTGAAGTGAAGGAAACAACAACTAGGGTAGAGATAGCTTAATCAGATAAGGTTCGACGAAGAGAAATTTGTTGTCTTCGTATGACATCCTTTCTCCTTTATATCTCAAATATAGGAAGGTTTTCAAGTGAAAACCCTCTTGTTCTTCAATAGATACGAGATCTAGAGGACATATGCAAAATACTCCAATGATGTGGTTGATTTTTGGGTTGCCTTCGTGGGGCTTCCCACTGTTCTCATACTCTAATAACTTAGAAAAAGAATCCCCAAGAATGGTGAAGTTCAACCCTAGTGTTAGATGTCTCTAAAATCATATTAAATAGGGTTAAAGAAATGCTAGTTTGATCTTCAACACCATCACCAATATTGGGCTCTCTAGTAATAAGCACAGTCATGGAATCAATCAATTAAAACAAAATAAGCACAATAAACAAAATAAATTAATTACAGAAATAAAGTACAACAACAAGAGAGATATGGAAGATCTCCCCAGTATGGTTGCCAAATAAATGTTGAGGAAAAGGTATGAAGAACCTTACTTCAACATTTTTCGAATCTTACTAGGCTAAGGTAAGATAATTGGGATTGTCACTCGGGGTTTATAGCCTAAGTCAAAATTATCATTTGATCCACGAGAAATAAATACAAGGGATCAATGCTACTTTTTTATGGACAAATAATAATAGTAAAATAATAAATAAGGGTATATTGAATAATAACTAATAGGTGAGACCGCCTAATTCCTTTTAAAATATTTTAAAGTTTTAATTCCCTCGTCACTCCATAATTTATCCAAATAATAAAAATATGCCACCAATTAAAAACGCATATATCATGCATTTAAAATTCCCTTGTGTCTCCCAAAATCATTCATATGTTTGCCAATAATTAAAATGTTTTGCCATCAAATAAATAGATACATGCAGGTTGTCCAAGAATGTGATATCATGCTATCTGAAATGTAATATCATGTTATCCCAATAATAAAAGTCAAAACATAAATTAAACTCTGCATTCATCAAACATGAAATTCAAAAACCATATTTGTTGTGAGAGGAAGTTTTCCTCTTTTCACTACTTTCTACTTTGTCTACTTTTTCTGTTGATTTAGCTCTTTCAACAAGAGGTTGATTTGACCCTTGGGGTTGAATTTCACTAAAAACTGAAGAATGTGCATCATTCTGTTGGGAATGAGAGGTGACTGATTCCGAAGACTCTTTAGAGGAGATAGAGTGAGAAACCATTTTTTTGCCTTTATATGTCAGAAGCTCGAGGATGGGAGTCTTTAATATCTTATTGGCATGCGAAAACTGAACAAGGGAAATAACATGGTCAACTTGTTGGGCATGTTGTTTCAATGGAGTTGGTGGAGGAAGTGGCAATGAGATGGTGGGTCGGCCATTATAATTAGTTACAGGTTGGTGAACAATTTCGTGCCACCCATCAATGATGGGGACTTCTAGTTGGAGAGAAATATGAGCAAGTACATGAACATTTGAAAAAATCTGACGAGGTTGGAAAGGGGGTCTCTAAGGTCTAGGATGAGGTTGAAACACTCCTTGACCAACTTGGTTGAAGAATCCAGCTTGAAACAATGAGATGATTGTGGTAGGGTTTCCCAGAAGGCTTTGAGGCTTGGTCAAGATGTGAGAAGGGGAGAGGATGGTGGCAGAAATGCCAAAATAACACAATGAAATAAAAAACATATATATAATGGAGTTGAAAATATTTATTGCATGTAAATGGCATACGATTATAAGACCTGGCTAGGCATGAGTACCTTTGGTAAATTACTGGTAAAGTCTAGATGTAGACCTAGATGATAGGGGTGAGCATGAAGGATTCCCAGATACCCTGGTTATAAATTTGACGAGGGTGGGGCCTAGAGATACCCTCAACCTCCAATAAGATATTTCTTATAAAGTGTTTATTTAATGTGAAGATGTTATAAGGTGGGTCTATTGCTAATCATTTAAATGAGTTTAACATGGTCATTAATCAATTACGTTTTGTACGAGTAAACTTTGATGATGAGGTTAGGGATATTTTGATTTAGTGCTCATTGCCAGAAAGTTGGAATGGCTTGGTCATGGTTGTGAGTNCTTATAAGGTGGGTCTATTGCTAATCATTTAAATGAGTTTAACATGGTCATTAATCAATTACGTTTTGTACGAGTAAACTTTGATGATGAGGTTAGGGATATTTTGATTTAGTGCTCATTGCCAGAAAGTTGGAATGGCTTGGTCATGGTTGTGAGTAATTTTGTCTCTAGTTCAAACACTTTAAAGTTTGATGATGTTATTGGTGTTATCCTTAGTGAGGAAATGAAATAGAAAATCACAGGTAAGACATCAGGTAATAATTTGACTATGGAGAACACGTGAATACAAAGGGAGAGAGTAAATAGCCCAGGGAATCATGGGAAGTCTAAGAAGGGTAGATCCAAATTCATAGGGAAGCTATAGTGCTATAATTGTGCGAAGAAAGGACGCCTGAAGAAAGATTGATGGTCTTGAAAAGGAAAAAAATTGGATGGACAACTAACGAATAATTAGGAAGAAAATGTAGCAGGTGATGTGTTGCAAAATGCTTTAATCATTTCATTAGATACTACTATTGATTCTTGGGTGGTAGACTTAGGGGCTTCATTTCATGCCATAGCCCATAGAAAATATTTTCAAGATTGTGTTCAAGGTAATTTTGGACAATTTTATTTGGATGATGATAAGCCATGTAAAATTCTTGGAAAGGGTAAGATATAGATAGAATTACATAATGGAAACCAATGGTTGCTGAAAGAAGTGAAGCACATTCTTGATTTGAGAATACATCTAATTTCAGTAGGATAGTTGTAAAGTGAAGGTTGTACAGTTACATTTACAGGAAATTCATGGAAGGTCGTAAAGGATCATTCATAATAGAAGAAGGAGAGAAGGTAGGAACGTTGTATTTATGTACATGTAATGCTGAATTTTCTATTGTTTTAGCTTCTACATGAGCGAATACAACATTGTAGCATCGTAGGCTTGGGAACATGAGTGAGAAGGGGATGCAAATTCTCCACTCAAGAAATTTATTTCCAGATTTAAAGCAGGTTGATTTTGATTTATGTGAGCACTGTGTTTATGGAAAACAAAAGAGAGTTATATTTCTCAAAGTTGGGAAGAAAAAGATGAGTGAAAATTTAGATCTTATGCATACAAATGTATGGGGATCGAATCAAGTATCATCTCTTGGTGGATCTTATTATTATTTTCTTTTCATTGATGATGTGAATAGGAAAACTTGGGTTTATTGTATTCGGAAAAAATCTAATGTTTTTTATACTTTTAAGAAATGGAAATCTTTGGTTGAGAATAAGACAGGAAATAAGTTGAAGTGTCTCAGATTAGAAAATGGAGGTGAATATTGCAATGAGGAGTTTTATATTTACTATGCATACCATGGGATTCGTAGAGAGAAGAAAGTTCCAAGAACACCATAAGAAAATGGTGTGTCAAAAAGGATGAACAAGACAATCATGGAGTGTGCAAGGAGTATGAGATTGCATGTAGGATTTCCCTTACATTTTTGGGTGGAAGTCGTGGATACTATTGTTTACTTAATATATAGAGGGCCTTCAAGTTCCTTGGATGGTGGCATTCCATAGGAGGCATGGACAAGTAAAAAGGTAAACTACTCATTTCGGAAGACTTTCAATTATGAAGCATTTTTCCATATTGATAGAGAAAATAGAACAAAGCTTAAGGCAAAATCCAAGAAGTGTACTTTTATTGGATATGGAGTTAATAATTTTGGTTATCACTTATGGGATTATGAAAATCACAAAATCATTAGGAGTAGAGATGTGGTATTCAATGAGAAGGCCATGTACAAACATTAGTTGTAGGGAAGGAAACAAGAAAAGGAAAACACATAATACATACTGCTTGATGAAATCATAGAAAATGAAATTATAGAAAATAAAAATGTTCAACAACAACAACAATAGGTGCCTGAAACTTCTACAAGTGTTGTTAGAAGATATACCAAGATAATTAAACCCCTTGAACAATACTCTCCTTCAATGTATTATTTATTGTTGACTGATTATGGTGATCCAAAAAGATATGAAGAAGCAATGTAGGTAGAAACCAGAAAGAAGTGGGAGCAAGACATGAGAGAGGAGATGAAATCCTTGGTACTGTTAATGTTTTATGCCATTATTATAGTTCTTTGCATTTCATAAAGATAAGAGCATAATAAGAACATCACTGAGAAATACACATCCACAAGAGACACAACATTTATCCTGGGAAACCCTCTAGGGGAAGAAAACCCAAAAAAAACTTCCTTATCATAAATAGCTTATACAATGTTCAAGAGATAACTCAACAATATAGAAAAATTCCTCCTCAAGAGATGCGCCACCCTTCTTCTCCTCTCTCCAACTTGTAATTGCAGCTTGCCTCAT
>JASDQU010881336.1:0-34707 GCA_032191745.1 Picea mariana | reverse complement strand
TAGAAGTTCCCTTTTTGGGTGGCATGTTGGCCAAGTATCACTTTTGAACCTTGATTTTGAGGTGGTTCTGCTAAACAATATTTCTTCTATTGTATCTCCCAAGTTTCATCCCTTATGGGTATGAAACTTTATTTTATGTATTTCTCTAATATTTCTTATCTGCAATGCCACGGGGCTTATCAAAATTGGATGTGCCAAGTGGAATTTACGGTAACTTCCCACAACTTGCTGATTTTTGGCCTTTCCAGTAGATCTCACTTGTATAGCGTGCCCCACACAAAATAATTGATATAAAATTTTGAAAATCATACCATAAATACTAGAGACTGTCCACTATCCAATGAAACCAGTCCCACTCAATTTGGATACTCTAGGAAGAAGTTATGATTGTTTTACCTGGAACACCTTCTTGAGACTAGTCAATAGGACTAGTCAGATAACCTATCTTCCACGGGGTGTATCTACAAATGTAAGATGACCTAGAAGCTGAAATTTTTACCACAAATACCTTACTAATTTCTATGAGTAGCCTCTAGATTTTAGGGTTTGAAATGTTACAAAAAACATTTTATAGCGCAAATTCTGCAATGCCTCATTTCAGGATGATTCTAGAACCCTATCTTTCATAGGTTGTATCTCCGAAATTATAAGGCCTCGGGAGATGAATTTTTAACCTAACATACCTTGATCCATCTACTAAATATCCTCCAATCCGTTCCTTCTGAAACATTGTATAAAAAAAGTTATAGTGAAAATTCCAAGGTGTTTCAGATGTAGCAGCGAAACCCCAAGACCTTGAGCTCTGATACCATATGTTAAGAACCAAATATCAATATAGCATAGAAAAACCTCTAAATAAGTACTCAACGCCTTGAAAAAGAGATAATTTCATATAATAATCCTCTTCGAGGGGCAAACCTCCTTTTACCCCACATAAATGTTCAAGTACAAGATGATTCCAAATGAAAATGTCTCCTTGGTATATATAGGAGACTAGGAGGTATAATTACAACTAATGGAATAAAGTCGTCATAAATAAAATAACATTACTAATGTAATATGCCCCAATTAAGGGGTAATGAGCCAATATTAGGGCTTAACATTGCAGGGATTGTAAGAAAAGAAAAATTTTATTTTTATGTTAACATTGTAATTTTGTTAACATAAAAACAAAGATTCGTTCTTTCATTAATTCATGCATATTCTGATTTCAATGTTGAATCCCTAGATAAATTTGGAACCGAGTAGAGTTTGACATACCTATAGTGTTCTTATTTGGAGAAAAATACAATGATATAATCAATTTCTTCCTGAACTTCGATACTCTAGCTGCACTGTAAAAAGCCCTAATTTTTTCCCATATCCTACAAAAATTCGATGCCCTCATTAACACAACAGGTTGTAGCTAATTTTGATGGTGAATTTCAAGTTTTGGAACATCATAGGGTTCCTGAAAACAACTCTTAATATTTGAAATTTGAGATCAATTTGAAATCAAACTCATACCTGTAGCTTTGAATGCGTTGGAGTCGTAGCACAATCTGGGTGAAAAATTCATGATTTTGGGGATCTTTTTGAACTATTGTAACTCATGATTCATGGGGATATTTCTTTCTAGACCCTTCTCTTATGCATGAGAGAAGAAAATGAATTCTCTTGGTTAGAGGAAACCTATCGCTCCTTCTCTAAGACTGTATTAAACTGCAGGGGTTTCGATGAGCTTAAGACTTATGATTACTAACAAATCAAATGTATTGATGACAGAAAATAATATAATCTTATCATTTCACCAAGGAATTCCAACTTGTTTCTCCTCTCATTTGTCCTAGTAAATGAAATCATACTCCATAGTGTTAATATATCCTTCTATTGTTATCATTTTCACTCTAAATCGGTCATGTACATTGCACTCATTTCAAAAACTTTTAATTTTTGCAATCTTTTATGAACTATGTACTTGAAATTATTTCTAGAACTGCCTTATGCTTCATATGTAGACTCAAAAATATATCTTCCCTCCAATTTTTGAATTTTTGAATGTGTTATTTTCCTTATGCATTCAAATTTACAAAATATTTGTTGCTTTCTTGTAGTCATTCCATAAATCTTTTAACAACAAATTTCATTGAATTCTTTAAGGAAGTCTTTCATAAATCTCTTCTCTTGAAAAAGTTTAGGCTTACAAACATAAAAATTTTCAAAAGGTATGAAATTTTTATTGTTTTTAATTCTTTTCCAGAACAGAGCTTAACCTTATTACTCCTCTTTTTAGACTTAAAACAGAGCTTCACCTTATTACTTCCTTTTGTTGCTATGTTTATGATAAAAACTATAAGCCTTCTTAGGAAGTGTAAATTATAGATGAAATGATATAAAGTGGATAGAGATAAAATAATAAATATGTATAGTAGATAGGGATGAGATAGGTGAATTGTTTTCAAGTTATGGTTTGAGGGGTTTATGTACAAAAGTAAGATGTCTTGATCATTTAAACTTGTTCTTACTTCTCCTCTATGTGATTCTCTTTCATCATTATATATTTTTTCTTTTCTTTCTCTTTCTTGATTTCTTTTTTCTTTCCAATTCTCTCTCATGTTATTTTTTTTATCTTCTCTCGTATTCTTGTCTCTATGCTTCTGACATTTTAAGTGAGGTTTCTTCAGAAAAATCAGATTCCCCTTATGATATTTCACTAAGAATCTGGGGTTGTTTATCTTCAAATGTTTCTAGTTCTTCGAGGATAGGTTGAGAAATTAGTTTCCATGTTTCTTTTTGTTTGTGTTTTCCTACAGAAGATGTTTCTACTTGTATTTTTTTATTCTTTGATTGATGAATCAACAAAGTTTTCCTTTCTAGCAAAGTTAACCTTTCTCTTGAACATTTTTTTCTTCTAGTTCCTCTAGATTTAATTTTCCAGTTGTTGGTGTACTGAATTCTATTTTATCAGATGTAGATTATCCTACTCCTACTGATGGTTTATTAGTAATTAAGGGGTTTTGTTTTTTATATATAACTTCCTCATCCCTTTGTCTAGGAATAAAGAAACATAACTCAATTGAAAACTACAATATGTTTTTGTGTTTTTTTTTTATAGAAAAACTAAATGAAATGACTTGAATTTGTGAATACTCACCTATTGTAAATGCACAGGTTCTTATCTCTCATCTTACCGCCTTCACTCCTTCAAGTCCTAAAAAACAATAACTCTAAACTAGTTCTTTCTAAATGTTCTTCCTTGGAAACGATGGCAAAAATGTTGTTCCAATCTACTATTGTAAATTAGAACACGTGTTTTATTTATCAATCCAGAAATTTGTAGAACTTTGAAGCACACCAATATATATGGATTTGTAGATCTGAACTAGTTTTGAAAAGGAGTCACACTTGCATAAAACAAATTTATATAAAAATAAGAATAAACATACTCAACAAGACTTGTTTGTTGTAAATGAGAAAACACTAAACTCTCTTACAAGAGGTATTTTTGTAGTGTTCTAAAACATCTATCACCAATCAATTTCATTAAGTATTAAAACGCACTTGCATAATCATACTTGCATTGAGAATTTGAAAGCAAGGAAATCCTAGAATAACTTAATAAGTCTTAATTCTTGCAGACAAAATACAACTAAACTCCATTACAAGAGACTCTTTCATAATGTTCCACAAGATCTGTCAACAATTCAGATTTCTTAAGTATTCTTACTGAACACAATAAAGTAAATGAATGAAATGAGCTACAATGATGCTTTAAAAAGGTAACAACAACTATTCTAGTATGGCCATAACATTATGAACAAATAGTTGTATGACTTGACCATTATTTCCTGAAAATGAACGAGATATATGAAAAAGAAATGTACAGGAAAAAATATACCAGCATTTAGAGAAATGAACAGTGAAGAAAAATGTTGGGTATGTGTTATATTATTTGCATGAGTAGTAGTGTCTGCATTGCGTCGGGCGCGTAGGGGGGGGCTCTAGGCCCCCCCTTTGGGGGTGTAGGGGGGAATAAGCCCCCCATGCAGGGGTTCGGGGTCATTTGCCTCGATAAATATGTTTCATTTTTTCCTCTTTTTTGTGTTGCCTCAATTTTCATGTCCATTGCTGGGTGGTTTTTTGGTACATGGTTTTTTTCCGATGGTTTTCTATTTCCGGTTAAGGAATTAGGTTTTTTGACTAATCCAGGTCATTGGGTTAGAGTTTTGGATGTCGTTGGCTCCTATATGTATATTGTATTGTAAACAATGTATCACTATGAATGAATATAGAATATGTTGGTTTTCCCGGTTTGGGTTTCCAAGAAAAAAATCTCTGTGTAATGTTTGTATTTTCCATTGTATCTTTTATGTTATTTTATTGAAAAATTGTTTGTAGTAAATATTGTACTAGGTTAAAATCTACATTTGGTATCAGAGATTTGTTGGATTCGGGGGGACTCCTTTGTTGTCAAGGGTTTGGCTCGGGACTGTGATAAAACTTGTTACAGTGGGAGATCTGTGGTATTGATTTTTCAGGTGAAAAGAAATGGCTAGAAATTCGAAAATGGAGATCGAGAAGTTTAATGGGAAAATTTTTGTGTTGTGGAAACTCAAGATGGAATATCTATTGGTGAACAGAGATCAGTGGATCACGGTATATCCAGGAACTTCAGCAAATGACTGGTAAAATTTGGATCGAAAGGCGAAGAGCACAATCCAATTGTGTCTCTCAGATTTAGTATTATTGAATGTGTCAGAGGAAGCTACAGCCAAGGATTTATGGGATAAGTAAGGGAAGTTGTATCAGTCTAAGTCCCTAGTAAATAAACTATTCCTGAGAAATAATTTGCATAATCTGAGGATGAGAGATGGAGACTTGGTAGCAGATCATTTGAATGCTTTCAATACTGTGGTAATTCAATTAGTATCTGTTGAGATTAAAATTTTAGATGAAGATAAGTGTATCAATTTACTGTGTTCTTTACCAGACTCATGGGATAGTCTGGTTGTGGCCATAGGTAGTAATACAACTGCCTTGAAGTTTGATGAAGTGGTATCATCCTTGTTGTCGAAGGAGATGAGACGGAAGAATATGGAAGGACAAAGCATAAACGCATTATTTGCAAGAGGACGCTCCTAAGAAAGAAATAGATATGAGTTCTCAAGTGGGAGATCTAAGTCTAAGGGTAGATCTAAATCTCTCAAAAATTTTGTAAAGGTATGTTGGAGATGTGGAAAAGAAGGGCACTATAAGAAGCAGTGTAGATCCAAAGTTGAGAAAAAGAAGGGATCTAAAGAATCTCCTTCTATAGAATAAAATACCTCCAAGGAAGAAGGAGGTGATGTGTACTTGGCTTCTTCAAGCACACATGCAAATCATGAGGCATGGTTGGTTGATTCAAGTGCATCCTTTCATATGACTCCCCACAGGGAGTGGTTCTATGAATATGAAAGGTATAATGGAGGTAATGTTTTCCTAGGTGATGATTCGACAACCAAAATCATAGGACGAGGAAAAGTCAAGTTGAGGCTCATAGATGGAAGTAGTAGAACATTGTTTGGTGTTCTGCACATCCCAGGTTTGGCCAAAAAATTTGATTTTTGTAAGCAAAATGGATGATGAAGGGGTAAAAACAATATTTGAAAGGAAACCTGCAGGATGGTTTGAGGAGAAATGGTGTTGTTGAAGGGAGTTCGATTTGGAACAATGTATAAGATGCAAGGAAGTACTATTAGTGATGAGTGTAATAATTTCATTGTTCCTGATATTGGAGTTGAAGAAGAAAGAACTCCTATAGTCTCTCGAGAAAAGGTTATGTTGTGGCATCAAAGACCAAGGCATATTGGAGAGAAGGGACTTCGACTACTACACGGTAAAGGTATGGTTGAAGGTATGTCTAACTGCTCTCTGGATTTTGATTTCTGTGAAAATTGTGTATATGGGAAGAAGAATCAGGTAATATTCTCCTCTGGTGCATCGAGGGAAGAGGGAATTTTACAACGATTTCACAGTGATGTTTTTGGACCTATATCGGTCACATCATTGGGAAAATATGTGTACTATGTCTCATTTATAGATGACTTCTCAAGGAACACTTGGATATATTTCCTCAGGAAGAAATTTGAAGTCTTTGACAGGTTTAAAGAGTTTAAGGCTCTTGTTGAGAATCAAACAGAGAAAATAAATAAGGTGTTGAGGACAGATAATGGAGGAGAGTTCTGCGAGAATGAATTTGAAGAATTATGTAAGAAGTGCAGTATATCAGGGCAGAAGACTACTCCATATATACCTTAGCAGAATGAATTTGTATAAAGGATGAATAGGACATTAATGGAAAAATCAAGATGCATGCTTAGTGGTGTCAGGCTAGGGAAAGAATTATGGGCAGAGGTAGTGGGTATTTCATGTTACCTGGTCAACAGATCACCCTCATCAATGTTGGATGACAAGAATCCACAAGAGGTATGGACTAGTAAGAAACCTTCTCTCACACATCTTAAGGTGTTTGGATGTGATGCATATATTCATGTTCCAAAGGAAAACATGAGTAATCTAGATAAGAAGGTTGAAAAGTGTATCTTTATTGGATATAAAGATGGTCTCAAAGGTTATAATCTTTTGAACCCAGAAACTAAGAAGGTAGTGTATAGTCGAGATGTGGTATTTAGAGAAATGAAGGATGTTGTTAAACAAGAAGTCCTAGCAAGTAAGGAAGAACCATAGAAAATAGATTTTGATTTAAAGGATGATGAATCGGACTCTAAAGAAGAACATGAATTAGAAGAAGAAGATCCTCATACTCCAGTATTGAAGAGATCGATTCAAGAAAGAAGGCTACCAGAAAGGTATACTCCATCTGATTTTCGTTCAAATTTTTCTTTGCTTATTACTGATGATGATCCTAGAAATATCAGAGAGGCAGTGGATTTAGAGGATGGAAATCTCTGGAAAAAGTCCATGGATGAAGAAATGGCAGCTTTGGATAAGAATGAGGCTTGGGATCTAGTGGAGTCGTCGACTGGAAGAAATCTCATTGGCAGTAAACTGGTATTTAAAAAGAAGATGAATGCAGAAGGAAAACTGGAGAATTACAAAGCTCTGTTAGTAGCAAAGGGTTATTCTCAGGTTGAGGGAATTGATTTTGGTGATATTTTTTCTCATGTTGCCAAGTTAACCTCTATAAGATTTATGTTATCTGATGTTGTTGCATTTGATTTTGAAGTAGAACAAATGGATGTGAAGAAAACATTCCTATATGGGGATCTGGAAGAAGAAATCTATATGAACGAACCATAAGGTTATGTTGTGAAGGGAAAGAAGGAGCTGGTATACAAGATGAAAAATTCCTTGCATGGTTTAAAACAATCACCAAGGATGTGGTATCAAAAATTTGATACTTATATGTTGGGACTTGGCTTCACAAGAAGAAAAGACGATCATTGTATGTATTTTAAATTAATTGGTGATCATTTGATTTATTTGGTCTTGTATCTGGATGACATGTTGTTGATAGGAAACAACAAGGAGATTATCCAGGATGTGAAAACTCAGTTGTCCTCTAACTTTGACATGAAGGATCTTGGTGCTTCAAATTTCATTTTGGGCATGGAAATTAAAAGAGATCAAAAAAAGAGGAAACTATGGTTAAATCAGACAAAATATGTCGAGACAATGTTGCAGAGGATTAATATGCAAGAATGTAAACCGGTCAAGCTTCCTATTCTTGTTGGTGTAAATTTATCTACGGATAAGTGTCCCAAGACACAGGAAGAGGAGGAGGACATGTCTAGTGTTCCATATGCGATTGCAGTTGGCAGTTTGATGTATGCAATGGTCTGTACTAGGTCGTACATTGCACATGCAATGGGAATTTTGAGCAGGTATATGTCAAAACCAGGGAAGGAGCATTGAACAGTAGTAAAAAGGGTTTTCAAGTATTTTCATGGCATTGTTAGCTATGGATTATGCTACCAAGGAAGACCAAATTGGATAGAGTGGTGGATATACATGGCTTTGTGGATGAAAACTGGGATGAATATATAGATCGTAGGAGATCTACAAGTGGGTATGTGTTTAACCTATTTGGAGGAGTGATAAGTTGGATGAGCAAAAGACAGGTTGTAGTGGTACTTTCAACTACAGAAGTTCAATACATGGAAGCCATTCATGCAAGTAAGGAAGCAGTATGGTTACAAAGATTGTGTTCAGGCATTGGGTTGGTACAGAAATATGTAAGGATAGATTGTGATAGTCAGGGTGCAATTTTTTTGGCAAAGAACCTGGCTTATCATTCAAAGACAAAGCATATTGATATTCAATATCACTTTGTGAGAGACATGGTTGAAGAAAAGAAAGTATTTTTGATGAAGGTGGACACTTTGAAGAATGTTGCAGATTCATTAACAAAATATGTCAGCACTAAGAAGTTCTCTTGGTGTAGAGGAACCATGGGCATTGTTTCTCTGGAATGTTGACTATGTAACCTTGTAACCCCCTATATTCAAAGAAAACAAGTGGGAGAATGTTGGGTATGTGTTATATTCTTTGTGGGCATTCCAGGGGGTTTGAGGGGGGGGGGCGTTATGCCCTTCTTTGAAGGTGCAGGGAGGAAAAATCCCCCTGTGCGGGGGTTCGGGGTCAGTGCCCCTGAGAAAACAAAAATTTCTCGAGAAACGTGTTGCATTTTTGCCTCGTTTTTCGTGTCCATTCTTGGGAAGTTTTTCGACACGTTTTTTTGTCAATGGTTTTCTATTTCCAGTTAAGGAATTAGGGTTGTTGACTAATCCAGGTCATTGGGTGAGGGTTTTGGATGTTGTTGGCTCCTATATGTATATTGTATTGTAAACAATGTATCACTATGAATGAATATAGAATATGTTGGTTTTCCCGGTTTGGGTTTCCAGGGGAAAAATATCTGTGTAATGTTTTTATTTTCCATTGTATATTTTCTATTCTTTTACTGAAAATATGTTTGCAATAAATATTGTACAAGGTTAAAATCTACAAAAAAAGGTGTACAAGCTTGACAATGGGGGCTCTCCAATGCTTTGCTTATACACTTTAAAGTAAGATCAGATAAATAACTCTTCTAATAGCATGAACTAATAAATGAACTCATTCAAAACATTTGCACAAGTCTGATCCAAAATCTCTAAGTCTAAAATTTTATAAATGAAAAATAGAGATATGTCTTTCCATCCATGTCTCGGGGTATTTATACAAAAAGTATGTAACCAAAAATAATATAATTACTCCTAAGATCCATTATTTACTCTATGAGGGTCGAATCCATCCTCATGATCCAAAAAATTAGAGAAAATTCCAAGAAATCCCAAATCTGCCCTGATTTTTGCCAAAAACAGGGGATTTTCCAACATAAGTGGTTGAGTTTGACTGTCATTGACTTCACACGTGTGGAGCCTCTTTCTAGAAGTGAATAGGTATTTTTCCATCCATGGACATCAAATATCATGCCACATGTCTCAGAATTCTTCTAGATATCCTACAAGTATATAAACCACGGAGCTATTACTAGAAGTTACAACTTCCTGTAATTTCTGTTAAAAATTATCTTTAATGCCTAATTTTTGTCTAAATTTCAAAAAATAAAAGAAATGAAAAAATAAACTTATTTTACACATTTACATGTAAAAATGGTGATGGAATGAAGAATGGAAATGGTTTAAATATGGAAAAATAAGGAAAAGTAAGGATTAAAAGTTCATCTCCTTGGCCTTCAATTGAGTAGAAGCATGGCAAGGCAAGACAAGGCATGGAATGGCATGGAAATACAAGACAAGGCATGAAAAGGAAAGGAAATTCATGGAATGTCAAGGCAAGGCAGGGCATGGCATGTTAAGGAAAAACATGGAAATTCAAGGCAAGGCATGGCATGTCAAGGAAAGGCATGGGATGTCAAGGCAAGATATGGCATGCCAAGGAAAGGAAAGGTATGTCAAGGAAAGGAAAGGCGTGACAAGGCAAGGCAAAGAATGGCATGTCAAGGAAAGGCAAGGCATGAAAAATCATGGCATGGCAAGGAAATCCATGGAAATGTAAGGAAATGCATGGTATGGAAAGGCAATTCAAGGCATGGCATGGCAAGGCAAGGAAAGGCATGGCATGGAATGACAAGGCATGGCATGGCATGGAAAGGCACGACATGTCATGTCATGGAAATGAAAGGAAAGGTAATACAAGGGAAGGGAAGACAAGACAAAGAAAGGCATAGAATGTCATGGAAAGTAAAGGCATGTCAAGGCAAGGAAATTGAAGGCATGGCATGGAATGACAAGGCAAGGCAAGGCATGACATGACTTGGAAAGGAAAGGAAATACAAGGCAAGGCATGACAAGGCATGTCAAGGAATGACAAGGCATGTCAAGGCATGACAAGGCATATCAAGAAAAGGCATGGCAAGGCATGTCAAGGAAAGGCAAGGAATGGCAAGGGAAGGAAATGCAAGGCAAGGCATGGAAAGGCATGGCAATGCATAGAAAAGCATGGAAAGGAATGACAATGCATGGCATGGCATGGCAAGGTAAGAAAAGTCATGGAAAGAAAAGGAAAGGAATCACAAGGCAAGGAAATGCAAGGAAAGGAATGACAATGCATGAAAAGGCATGGCAAAGCAAGACAAGGCATGACATGGAATGGCATGGCAATGAAATACAAGGCATGGCAAGGACTGAAAAGGATCTTTCTTTAGAATTTGAGATGCTACTGACAGATAAGCCAACCAAGTTCTATTTCAAACAATTTTTTTCATGAAAAAAAACAATTGATTCAAGAGTATTTTGTGTTCCTAAGGACTTCAGTGATCAAGGATGCCCCAGATCTACAAATATGAGCAAGAAAAACTAAGAAAAACTCATAAAAAACCAAAATTTGGGGGGGTGATGCTGGCTAGACACTGGCAACCAAAGTCATGACGCCCTTTTAGCCACTATAACCAGTGGCATGCCACATGTTTCATGATTATAAACAACGACATTCTTAAAAAGTGGCCAAAACTCATGGGAAAAGTAATGGTTAGGGCATACTTCTGTGTGGAAGTGTTCCTAGACCTAATGAAGACCTATTCATTTCTAAAATATAAGAGAAGAATACATATAAACTAGTTAACTCCCAAAACATCTTTAAGGAAAACATAATCATATATAGCACAAAATGGAGAGGATTTGTACTTAATCTTATGTAATAGAAATTATAATTGATAGTTAAATTGTATAACAAATTTGTTTATGATCTTTACTAACATTTATTAGAATTGTTCAATGTTTCACATCATTGGAATGACATCTTAGTTGTAACGTATTTGAAATTTTATTATCGTATGTGCACTTTGATATGATGTAATATGATTATCATTTCATTTCATATGTTGTAATATTAGATATATAATAGAGAAATTAATTATTGCATGAAATAAATAATAAATTTTCATTTTAAATGTTTTTTTTTGCGGAACAAGGATCTTCCAAAAGTTCCAGATCATCCTCATCAAATAGATCTAGATGACATTGGGCCTGATGTTGAGATGGAAGATGATGCTCATGATGAAATAGATACAGATGACAGTGACGTCGATGTTGATGCATATGACAATGATGATCATGATCACGATGGTGATGATGATAATGATGGCGATGAGGTAGTTGTTAGTAGCATCTAGTGCCATTCATGATCATATAGACTGCATCATGGATCATTTTTTATATATTGTTATAATGCCTCTTTTCATGGTTACTATCATATGTATCATTTTCATGGCCTCCGGTACCATATTATTGAGTTGTATCATTTTGACATGTATCATTTTGACTTATATCATTTGGATATGACGTATCATATTGACTTTTATCATTTTGTCTTGCATAATTTATCATTTTTATTTATATCATTTGTACATGATGTATCATTTTGAATTATGTTGATTGTTGGACATGTATCATTTTCACATGTTATTGATCTACTAACATATTTGACTTTCACTTGTTTTAGTTATATATGATGATGATCTTATAAGTATTGACTCGTCAATTTTTATATATTGAAAGTGGTTTATGATTTTTGGATGCATATTTATTACGTATGATGGTTTTGATTTAATGTTCATGATCGATATTTTCAAATTCACTTAAATTATAGATATTTGACTCATTTGTTTTAATTATAGATGATGATCATGTTATAATAATTATCTTGTTATTTTATATATATTGGATGTTGTAGATTCTATTTTGATGCAGATTTAATAAGTATAATGATGTTGTTAATTTGTATGGATTTTCATTTCCCTAAAAAATCTTTATAAATGTTATCCTATAAAATATTTCAAATGAATTTATATGAATTATTGTATAATAATATTAGTTATTTAAGAGACATGATATATTTAACTAATTAAATTGAAATAAAACATATTAAATTAAAAATTGTAAGAAAAACAAAAAGAATTTTTTGAAGCAAAAAATTAAGCAACAATGGAAGCCAAATTGGAAGCAAAATTGGAAGCCACACGAGAAGAAAAACTAGAAGCCAAACCAAAAGCAATACTGGAAGCAAAATGGAAAGAAAAACTAGAAGCAAAATGAGATGTAAAACTGGAAGCAAAATTGGAAGCCATATCAGAAGAAAAATTGGACGTAAAACTGGAAGCCAAACCAGAATCCAACCTTGAAACAAAATTGGAAGGGATGTCATAATCAAAACTGGAAGAAACATCTGGCGCTATTCCTGGCGTCATTTCCGGCGTTATTCCTGACTCTAAACCTGGCGATATTCCTGACACTATTTTCTCGACGGTAAATCCAATGCTAATTCTAGATCAAAATCTAGCGCAATTATAAACATTATAGGTTGCACCCAGTTTTGCACCAGAAAATGTTTCCAATTCGTGAACTGAAATACACCAAATTTCAGCGTTATTTTAGGTGCTAATTGCCTATTCTCTCGTAGTGATTTATATATTGAAGAGGAAGGGATGAGGAGTTTAGTATGAGAGGTTAGGATCTCCCAAAATCAGGAGTATGGGTGAGATCAAAATCGATCGGAGGACACCTCATCTTCGAAGATTCTCTTCTAGAAACTTCTCAAATTTCTCCTTTTTCCTTTGTTTCAAACATTGTCGCACTCTATGAACTGGCAACATGAGACATTATCGTAGTCTACAGTGGTGCAACATGAAACAATTAAGGGTGTCACATGCTACAGTGGTGCAACAAGAAATAATTAAGGGTGTCACATGCTACAGTGGTGCAACATGTGACACTTTCATAAATTAGGGTTTTTAATGGTTGACTTCTTTCAGAAAAAGGTATTTCTTTAGTGATCATGGATTTTAAGCTTTGAATGATGGAGAGTAGGTGAACATCATCATTTGCAAAAAAATAATGTGTAAAAAAATTCCCCCTAAAGTATGAATCTAGAAAGGGATGATATCTAAAATACTTTTCCATGTGGGTATTGAAACAAAGAACACATTGGTTGGAGACCTGTCAACAACAAACAAGGAATTACAACATTATTAGTGAGGTAGGAATTCCCATACTCATAATACAAGAGACTCAAATCATAAGTTCTTACATACAAAGATCCATGTCAAGTTTGATAGATCATGGCCATCAAAATACATCGTGGATCCATGCCATTATGTCTGAAATCTAAACATAACCACCAAAAATACAATGTGGATCTATGTCATAAAGACTAAAATTTGAACATAGCCACGAGACATGCAGTGTGGATATATGCAACAATACATACTAAAAATACTCCATCGCAACTTGGATCTATCAGATAGGATCCAGGGTCTTCATCTCTACTATTCCATAGTACAAATATAACCATGCGAATAGATGTGTTTAAGTCAAACATAGTAGAAACTATATGATTACCGATCAATGATGAAAATCGTTAACAAATGCGAAAGGAACCATCAATAATGAAGATGGTCCTTAAGGTACATAAGTACATTCTATTGAGTTTGAATAGATGATTTGAAGTTGAGCACTCATAGATGATTTGAAGTCGAGCACTCAATGATGAAAATTTTTCGTCGAAGGTGAGGAAACTTTCCATTGAGGCATGCAAGTCCCAAGGTACTCTAAAGTTTCTAAACCAACTTCCTAGATAATGTGTTGAAGTCAATAGGAAGTGATTTTTCGTTGGATGGCATTGATGTATCTCCTATCAACAACGAGAAATAGGTACAAATATTTGAAGTAGTTCAAAGCACAGAGAAATTTAGGACTGACTTAGGGATGCCGATGAGATAGAAGGCTTAAGGACTGCAGAACTGGCCGATGTGATAGAACGCTTTCCAAGTTGAACTTTACTTGAACATATTGACAACATGACAAATTTCTTGGAAAAAATGACTCAAAAATGGGATCATAGAACAAAGTGTAAACTTGTAAAGGAGTATGATCAATAAGAGATGAGTGAATTTCCCAACCTTGACACAAGGAGTGAAAGGATGTCATGTTCAAGAGTGACCCACTGCTAAAATTAATACATATTTAACACTTTTTCCCTTCCTAATTTTCCCCCACCATTTCTGGTGAGTACATCTTTATTTTTACACAATCTTGAGGAGGATAACATGTGCTTTTATTATAAGATCATCCTTCGGATGAGTCCTTCGAAGTATTTTTAACAAACCCTAGGAAGGAGTGGTTCGGTCCCATATGGATCTTTCAATGTAATTTTTACAAGTCCAGAGAAAGTAAACTCAGTGGTTTTCAATTTAGGGAGTTTAAAAACACTTAAAGAGAACGTCGATATTAAATTTTTCATAAATTTAGTCTCTCAAGCCCAAAAAATTATAAAATAATACTTAGGAGAACTCTTCTAGCCATGATTGACTAGAGTATTATTTTTTTATAATTAATCATACTCATCCCGAAAAAGGGTTAAAATAATACCGACTAGATTCTCCTTCAAATCCTCTAACGAACATGAAAGGAAGCAAGTTTGCTCGACAATATTTTCATATTTAAAGAGTTTGAAAAGAGCTTAAATAAAACTCCCAAAAGATTCCTGTTTTGTATATTTTTTGTTGTTGTTTTTTTAACGAGTTCAAAAAAACTATAAAAATAAACTTGGCTATAGCTTATGTCTCATGTTTGACCTATAATCTGCACAAATTAGGGTTAGAACCATCTTATTCGCTTAAAAAACTATATCAACCAATGAGAAATTATATAAAATGGTAAAAAATAAAATAAAATATTTAAATAATATCCACTTTTTGTTAAAAAGGGGAAAAGTAATTTTATTTTCACCATTTGGTTTTTACCTTCCACGAGTGAGAAAAAACCCTCATCGTAGTTGATTTTACAAGTGGTGATTCTAGGAAAATATGTGGATGATTTTCAATTCCGTATTTTCTAGGTAAGAGATCTCTCTCTTCTCTTCAATTTCATGTCCATTAATTCATCTTTCATGCTAGTTTAGGTGTTTTTTAGGTGATTTTCAAAAACCAAAAAACATTACCAGGGTGTTGCAAGCTTCCATATCGGGCACTGTGACATCATAGGATGTCACAGTTCCCAAAATGGATGACTACGACACTATCACAATGTGTTTGAAAGAAGCACTACGACACCCACAAATAAAAACTAAAAACAAATGTTTTTCTATTTAGCTTGAAAATTTTGTATGCCCAGTGCCTAATCATATTTTCACTCAATGTTTATAGGCTTTTTGACTAGTCAATATGTTGGAGTGGAGGGAAAGAGAGCACAAAATGGAAGATCGCATTGTGGCTAATGACCCAAATACTATTATTGCACTCCGAGAGTATGGATTGGATAAATTATTATTAGTTTCAGGCATGAGGGCCGAGGTCCAACTGTTGGAATATTTAGAAAGGATGTGGGAAAAAGATAAGCTTATTTTCTAGGTTGGAGTTCACACTCTTACCATAGAGGTAGAGGACATTTATTTTCTGACAGGACTCTCAAGATGAGGAGACATAGTTTCTTTGGATAGAACAAGGATAGGTGGTAGAAAAACTAAATGGTCTAAGAGTATTGTACCGATGGAACCAGAAAAAATAGTGGGAAAATTCCAATCAAGGAGATCATGAATCTCACATTGAGGACAGTTCTATTCACCATTTCCCAGGCTACTGCAAGTGCGGCTTCTGTTAAGCCCTATTTTGTGGCACATTACCTACATTTTTCTATTTACCAGAGGTTGTTCACCTCAGATACCTGATGAGGTTATGAGTACAACTGGGCATGGATGGTACTTGGTCCTCCATATTTTCAAGGGCCACCGAGGGTGCACCGTACACTTCAAGACATGTGGTGCTCTTCCAACTGTTGGACCCTATCTCTGGTTGAGCCGATTTTAGGGTGGGAAAGCTGTTAAAAATATATATATAAATCTTCTCGGGCCCTCGACAATGTCTCTGGATTTCCTAACGTTGTTTCTTTCCACCATGTCTTGGTTCGGGAATATAATTAGGGTTTTTGGATGGTCTAGATTTCAATATCAAACAGGTTTTCTTGGGAAATTGTTATATCTAAATCTACATACCTCCAAATTGAGTGAGACATATTCCATTGGTTAGGGTATGGACCGAAGTTGTACTGGTACAAATTTCAAGTTCTTAAGTGAATACAATGACACGCGGAAGTCCGTACAAGTTCACCCTCCGGAAAGGGAAAACAATCAGCACAACTTGGGAAAGTTAACATAAAATTATATTGCAGAATCCAATCTTGGTCTAACTTGTGGGGTTGGAAATAAGACACATCAAGCTACCTCGGGTAGAAATTTTAGACTCTGATGGGCTGAAATTGCAGAGCTATAGCAGAAGAAATTTCATCTAGCAAAACAATCTTCAAATCATGGTTTTAAAAGGTGCATTTTGTTTTTTGGAAATTTGCATATCTTTTGACTAGAAGATCCAATTGGGGTGGTTCAAAAACTGGAATAAAGTGGGATAAAAGGATTATCACACAAATTTTGGAGAATCTTAGGGTTTTTAGGTACATACGTATTCTAACGTCTTTAAACATAAGAGTTATCGTTACTTGTTAGCGCTACAAACTGGGGACTATGCGGTTCTTCCACGTACCTAGAGTATGTCTGAAGCCCCCTTTCGAACGGTAGCACCTTATACAACACTACTACAGATTTGATCTCCCACGTACATGGAATATATCGGGAGACCCCATAGAATCATGAGACCAACCAAGTAAACCACTTTTCCATCTTGTTGTTATAGTAAATCGATAACAACACTCGAGGAGATCACTTTCTAGTACCTAGGTAGTCGGATAATATGGCTAAGGGCATGGTTAAGCCTCCTTAGTTAGTTCCCTGCAATATTGGGTCGAGTATTATTATTGGACCCCGCACGTATATCAGAGAGATATAGCACATGGCACTCCCTTGTCTCTGAGGACCTCTTCCTAAGCTAATTAGGAATTCCTACCTTGTAGTGATACTTGGCCAACATGCCACCAAAAAAGGGAACTTCTGCACCAAATAAGCCCTCGGATAGTCTTACTTGGACTATTGATGAAGGTGAAGAAATGTGCAAGGACATAGATGATTTACAAAAGAAGGAAGTAACAAAATATGAAATACAAAGGATGATGGATTCAACTAAAGCTAAGTTGGAAGCGATGATGGATACTAAGATGGATGGCTTAAAATAGGAGATCATGGAAGGGTTGAAAAAGTTGTTAATAGAGAGGCCACCTGAAAGTGACAATGTATCTCATGAAATTCATGAAATTCATGATGAGGACATAAGGAAGATGAATCAAGACTAGAGAAACTCCAGCTTTGGGTTGAAGACCAACCACTTTCCTAATATCAATATGAGAAATTTTGATGGCAAGGATCCAATCACATGGATACTCCAGATGGAGTAGTTCTTTGATCTACATGATGTGTCTCAAACACAAAAGGTACGAATTGTGTCCTTATATTTAGAACATAATTAGTTTGTGTGGTATTGATGGCTTTGTTCTCGCAAATCAGTTGTCACTTAGACAATTTTCACGGAAGAAATGACAGCATAGAGAAATTCCTCGACATCTTCATCATTCTTTGAGAGTGCATCTACCACAAAATTTTGCTTCCCCTTTTTGTAGATGATTTCAAATTCATAACCCAACATATTGGTCGCCCATTTTTGTTTCTCTTCTGAAGATAGTCTTTGTTCCAAGAAGTATTTAAGACTATCATGATCTTTTTTTACCTTGAAGTGCCTACCTATTAGGTAAGGCCGCCATTGCTTCAATGCATGTAGTATTTCCATCATTTCCTTCTCATAAATGCGTTTGTGTAAGTCCTTTTCCTTGACTGGTCAACTTTCAAAACCAAGAGGCCTTCCTTCTTGCATTAGAACAACACCAATGCCATTTCCCAAGGAATCACAATCCACAATAAAGGTTTTTGTGAAGTCTAGTGTGGTTAAGATAGGAGCTTCGCACATTTCCTCTTTAAGTTGTTCAAAATCTTGAGTTGCCTCTGGAATCCATGAAAATGCAACATTCTCGGTTAACACAGTTAAAAGTGTTGTTATTCTTCCATAGTTACGAACAAACTTGCGGTAGTAACTTGTCACACCCAAAAATCCTCTAATATTCTTCAATGTTTTGGGAATCGGCTAGTCCGTCATGGCTTTAATCTTGTTAGGTTCTACCTTGACATCTTCATGAGATACAATATGACCCAAATACTCTACCTCCTTCACCCCAAAGAAACATTTGGACAGTTTGGCATATAGTTGTTTCTCTTTTAGCAGTTGTAGCACATTGTCAACATGTTGAACATGATCTTCCCAAGACTTGTTATAGATTAATATATCATCAAAAAATACTAACACAAATTTTCGAAGGAAGGTCTTGAAAACAGAATTTATCAACCCTTGGAATGTGGAAGGTGCATTCATAGGGCCAAAAGGCATGACCAAAAATTCATAATGGCCTTCATGAGTTATGAATGTTGTTTTTGGGATATCTTCTTCCTTCATTATAATATGATGATACCCTGAACGGAGATCCAACTTTGTGAAGTAGATTTATCTATGTAATTCATCTAACAATTTATCAATGATGGGAATGAGAAACTTATCTTTAATGGTGATCTTTTTGAGCTCTCTATAATCTAGAGACATATGCTATGAGCCCTCTTTCTTGAGTACCATTACCACCAGTGAAGAGTAAGAACTTTGGCTAGGTGTAATAATGTCAGCCTCTAACATTTCTTCAACCATATGCTCAATTTCACTCTTATGGGCATAAGGGTATCTATAAGGCTTGATGTTAGGAGGAGCATTCCCAGGAATTAAGTGAATAGCATGATCATGATCATGAGTGGGTGGAATACCTCTCGGAACATCTTCAAATACTTTGGAATTCTTATCAATGATCCCTTGGAGATATAGGGGAATAGATGGATTAGATGTTTGGACATTTAGTGAGCATAGTTGTACAATTACACCCTAATGCCCCTTTTTCAATAATTTTTTCATGTCGTTAGAAGTTACACCTTAATGGGTTTCCCTGTGATACCCTTTAACTCAATTGCTTTTCCTTCCAATGAAATTTCATGAAAAGTTCTTGAAAATTAAAATCCACAGTTCCCAATGATTGTAACCATTAGACCCTTAGTGTGACATCAACACCACCCATGGGTATAGAAATCATTGGACTATTCATTACATATTCTCTGATAGTAAGATTGATCTTATGGAATTTTCTTGAGAAATTGATAGTTCCTCCATTTTCAATCATTACTTGAAGCTCTGGCATTGGATATATAAATTAATTGAGAGATTTGGCTAATTTGCAGTGATTGAAATTATGAGTACTACCAGAATCAATCTTCAGAAGAGTAACAAAAATGAGTGACCAAGATGTTGGATTATGACTTTGAAATCATCTACAAAAAGGGGAAGAAAAATGTTGTGGCAGATGCACTCTCAAAAAAGTACGAAGATGTTGAGGCATTTCTCTATGCTATCTCTATCATCCAACCTAACTGGATAACATAAGCAAGGGATGAATGGAAGAATGAAGAAGAAGTGTGGACTCTCATTCAAAGGTTGCAGCATGATTCTAGTGCATCCGATACATTTACATGGAAAAGTGATTCACTATGGTACAAAGATCGCTTATATTTATGTAATAACTCCCAACTCAAACAAAAGGTACTTTTGGAATTGCACACCTCTCTGGTAGGAGGGCACTCAAGATTTTTGAAAACCTATCACAGGGTAAAGAGGGAATTTTTTTGGGATGGCCTTAAAACTGATGTTCAAAGGTTTGTGGAAGAATGTTTGTTTTTCCAACAAAATAAGGTGGAAATAGTTAAGACCCTAGGTCTTTTACAACCATTATCCATTCCAAGTTAGCATTGGGAGGAGGTTTCCATGGATTTCATCACAGAGTTACCAAAGTCTGAAGGAAAGAGTCTCATCATGGTGATTGTTTATAGACTTGCCAAGTACACACACTTATGTTCATTCTCTCATCCTTTCAAATCCAATACAGTTGATACCGCATTCATGGAGATAGTTCAAAAGCTACATGGAATCCCAAAGATTATTGTAAGTGACAAAGATCCCATATTCACTGGACATTTTTGGACAAAATTATTTTCTTGTTTGGGTACTCAATTGGCTCATAGCTCATCTTATCATCCTCAATCTGATGGAAAAACTGAGATAGTGAACAAATGTCTGGAAGGATACCTTCTTTGATTTGTCTCTCATAAACAAACATAATGGTTCAAGTGGTTACCCTTGGCAGAATGGTGGTATAACACTTCCTTTCATATTGCAACAAAAATGACACCATTTATGGCGCTTTATGGATATCACCCACCATCCATAACTTCTTCTCTAAAATAAAAATATAAGGTTCAAGCAATGGAAGATCACATCGAGCATCAACAACAAGATCTCCAACTCTTAAAGGACAAACTAACCATGGCACAAAATTACATGAAACAACAAGCAGATTAGCATCGTAGTTAAAGAAGTTTTGAAGTAGGGGATTGGGTATTTTTGAGACTACAACCATACAAACATATGTCCCTCAAGCAAGCTAAGAAGGATAATAAATTATCACCGAAGTACTATGGCCCTTATAAGGTGTTGCAAAAGATTGGTACTATGGCATACAAATTGGAGCTTCCTGAATCTTCGTGAGTACACCTTGTTTTCCATGTTTCATGCTTAAAGAAGGTTATAGGTGAAAATATCCCATTTCAAACTGTATTTCCAGAACTTGACGAGGAAGGAAAAATCATGTTGGAGCCTGAAGCTATCACTGACACAAGAATTCTCTAGCTGAGGAATAGATCAATTTCAAAGTATCTCATTAAGTGGAAGAAACTACATGTTGAAGATTCCACGTGAGAAGATGAGTTTTTTATACAAAAGAATCCATAACTACTCAAGTGTTGAGGACAACACTTGTCTAAAGGGGAAGGGAAAGTTAAGACCTAATTCATGGCACATTACCCCTTAATTGGGGCATATTATATTAGCATTGTCATTTTATTTATGTCGTCTTGGATCCATTAGTTGTAATTGTACATCCTAGTCTCCTATATATACCAAGGAGACATTTCATTTGGAATCATCTTGTAATTGTGAATTCATATGATGTATAAGGAGGTTTCCCCCTTCAAGAGGCTTATTATCTAAATTTCTCTCTTTTTCAAGGCGTTGAGTACTTATTCTGAGGTTTTTATGCTATTTTGGTATTTGGTTCTTAACAGCTCCACATTTGGCCACTAACGCCCAAACGCAGTATTCCCTTGAATGTATGGAGCCTAGAGTTTTTAACTAGTGTGAAGGACTCCTTGAGAATATAAAGGATCAATTGACAAAATGTAAAACAGGTCGTATGCAAAAATTTGGCTATGGTTCAACTTTGGTGTTCTTCTTCCTAGAAAGGGTTCCAGTGATGTGTCCACAAGATATAGATCTGGATGACCCTATATTCCAAAGTTCGATGGAAAACCTAGAGAAGACCCATCAAATCACATCATGACTTAGCATTTATGGTGTTCTTCGAAATCTTTAAATGATGATTCTATCTATTTATGTCTTTTCTAGCGCAGTCTTACTGGGAGTGCTGCTAAGTGGTATATAGAATTATAATGAGGAACATTTCAAGACTTTTATTCGTTGGAAATATCATTTTTGACTCACTTCCAACTACGAATTCGTTATGAAATTGGCACTGAACTTTTAACCTCATTACGACAGTCAACATCAACTCATATTTCCGATCATATCCATGAATGGAAATGACAACATCATTTGATTAAAGACAATATACCAGACCAATTGTTGGCATATTGGTTTACTAAGTCATTATTACCTCATATTGTTTGCGATGTTTCTATGGGTGGTGATGTAACTGAAGAGAAAGCTATCGCTCGTGCTCGATATTTGGACCTTGTTTATTCACAATCTAACACATTATATGATTTGATTCTATAGGCTCCTCGTCCATAAACTAATACAACTATGATACCTCCTACAGAATCTCACATAATCGATGGTGTGGTTGGTTATGTTACCAAATAATCTACAGCTAAACCTTCTGGTCAATCCAACCCTAAGGTCACCCCTGTTGTTACCACTCAAAACACTTCACCTCATTCTACTACTCATGGTAAAACTTCTATGATTAATACGGTCCAGTTTACAACAACTGGTAAATCTCAGCAACTTGGAAGTAAGAAAAAGGGAAAAGGAAAATCTAGGAAAAATGCCCCACAACAGGTGAAACCCAAAAGTCAACCAGTTGAGGATAAGAAAAAGTGCAATTCTAAATATCCTTGTATCATTTGCGAAGAGGAACATTATACTAAGGATATCTTGCGTCATGTCGACGTTAATTGTTTTCTTAAAGGAACTTCAACTGCACCAGTTGTTTTGACAAATACTTTCCCATCTCAGTAGTTCCCTCAAGTGGACTATATCCCTTCTCGTGCTCTCAACAACCCGCCTTGGAAATATTATTTAAGTATCTTGAGAATACCACGACAAGTCTTCTTCATGGTATATCAAAAGCATATTTATCGAAAATACATGCTTAGACATTTTCTAGTCTGGCCTTGGCCTTGAGTTTCACACTAGGAATTCATACAAGATATTTACATCATTTACACACTAATTCATTCATATAAATTGACTCCTACCATTATGTCCACATATTTACAATTTGATCCAAAACATCCAAAGGATCAAAACTTGGATATTACATGGTATCATGATCCAGGTGGATATCGCGGGCCACCCACCTTTTCCAAATGGCTCAAAACAGTTTTCTGGCCATTTTGGCAATTTACTATTTTTAGCAGGTTTGACTTCCGGGGCCATTTTGAGGGCCTAAATGAAGGTTTTTTGAGATCGATGTGCTCAATGATAGCCAAAGGCATATTGAGCCCCCAAAATGAATCTCCTCGACGATACCTTTCCAACGAGCTATCACACGCCTAAAACGGAGATCGTATGAAAAAGTTACGACCCCGGGAAGTTGATGCACCAACTTACCCAAACGGGGCCCACATGACTTTTGGCGCTTCATCTCCTAGGGTTAGGTTTTTGGATGTCTAGGACTTTTGGCATTCCCGATTATTGTAAAAAAAGGCCTCCAGAGCCTCATTGTAACCATCTTCTTGCGAATGTGAGTAGCCGTCACATCTCTTCTCAGAGATAAGCTGCCACCATTCTAGCGAGTCTTTCACTCTGTATTTTTACAGTCTCTGTACATTTCTTTGATTAATAGAAATCGTGTATTACTGTATATCTGCGTTTATGGTTGCATCTCTGATACATTTCTGTTATATTATTGAATATATGCAATATCTCTGTGTATTTCTTTATTATATCTCCGCTCTCATTTCGTGCCGAAAATAATCCGGATCATATCATAATATTACAAGTTGTATATGAGAAAGTTCGATGCTAAACAGAGAATTTAAGGAGTACCCTATCTTCCTACGGTCATGGTTCTATACAAAAAGATCAAAATTTCACAGCTCTATATTTATTGGAAGCAAGAGGTTTTGGCCTTCTACAAATTGAAGTTTCTTTTAAAATGGGGTTCAAGGAGTTATAGTCATGAAATTTAGGCATTTAAACCAATTCTAAAGGACAAAAAAACAACTTTTGTCTGTCGAGATAACTTTTTGATCGATGATTCTAAATAATGTGCTTCAAAATAACTATTTGAGAATAATAAGATAATTTTGATTCAAAAATATGGACCATTTTGAATACTATTGACAACGATACTAGATTATTCAATTTGGGATCCTCAAAAAACCATAATTTTGTTGAGAATGATAATAATCCACAACAAAATGTTCATAACTTTCAAATACAAATTTAGACTAAGATTGAAATTGAGGTAGTTTAAAAAGACATTCATAATTGTGTTTTTGCAAAATTATACCTTCATATTTACAATAAAAACAAATATACATGAATTGTAATTCAACCTTAAATTTAAATACCTATTTTTGAGAAATATATTGAAATACAACTAAATTTTACACAAATGATAAAAAAATTGATCGTAGATAATGAATGCTTACTTTAGAAAGCATTTTGGCTCCCATTTATCATTCATATTGATATCCTAAGGTGAAGCTTATTGTTGAAATTAGTGTAGCTGGAAGATCCATTCTCCTGGAGGATGGCATAAGACCCTAGTTGAGGACTAGGGCCCCCAGCACACTCCTAGGGTTTCTTGGTATGAGACCAAGCAGTGAGAGCCATGGAAAAAGACCCTAGTGAGGGCCCCCAATATATGACTAGGGTTCTTGGTCTTGGACCAAGCAGTAAGTCCCTAGATGTGTTCTAGGGCCCCTGAATGTGTTCCAGGGAACCCTTGCTTAATGCATGGGTTGATCATTGGTCTTGTACCTTGGTGGATAAGACCCTAGATGTTTTCTAGATCCCCCAGATGTGTTCTGGGGAAACCTGGTCTTTGACCAGGTAGATCTTGGTGAAATACCAAGATGTATTGATGTGTCATCCTCTTACTCTCTCCCGGGACGGTCCATGAGACCTAGGAGTTCCTATGAAGATGGACATGACCACATTGTTGATGTTCCCTCTTATGTAATGATGATAAAGTTTATAGGTCATTATGAGACTCATGTGGACATGTTTTTCCATTATGGACCCCCCTTGACTTTGTCTTAAAAGGTTCTCCCTTGTTGTCTTTTTGTCCCTCTTGTTTTATGTGATTGGGGTTTTTATAATTTATATTAATATTAATTGACATTTAATTAATATTTATATTAATTAATTGTCAATATTTAATTATTATTATATTATCCCTAACCCTTCTCCCTAGCTATAAAAAGAACCCTACCCTCTAGCATTTCATTACATACACTCACACTCACTCTCTTTTTGTTGCGGCTACCTCAGTTACTCTCTCCTTGTGTTGTGCGGCCTCTCCTTTTGGTGTGTCAGTTTCATATCTGAGTTATTTGCTTGGTCTTGGTGTTGGCTGGGAGATTTTCTTCTTTTTGTTGGTGTATGAAGTGTTTTTGGTGCCTCCTGTGGTTACCGAAACTTTCTATCTTAGTTGAGTTGCCTCCTTTGGCTATCAGATCTGTCCACAAGATTCACGGACCTGAGTATAGGTGTCGCAACCCCTTTTCTAAGTTGCCTGCTTGCTGTGTGAGGGTCGCAGCCTCTCCTCTAGGCTATCACTAGAGCTATTAGGGCTTCTATGGGGTTCTACCTCGTGTTGTCCCTTGGATTGGGGTGTATCCCTGTGTTTTCTGTGGAGGGTATTGTTGTTACAGTTGTGGAGGGTATTGTTGGTTCATCCTTGGAAGTCTTGTTGTTTACTATTGTGGGGTTTTGTTGTACTTGTTGCTGTTGTCTCAAGCATCCTTTTTATGGTCTATTTTTTGGCAAACTGTCCCTTAGTCCATATTGATAGAGATCAACCCCTATAGGTTTGATCCATGAACCTAAACTAATTTCTGAGCATATTCCAGAGGTATACATCCACACATATGACAGGTGCATCTTTCATTGATTAGGAGGAAAGATAGAGGTTTTTTTTACACTCAGAAATTTTGTTTATCTTCTGAATTTAATTTATATCTGTTTCTATCATTTCTCACATGTGTTGATCTAGTGAACATAAATTTTAAAAACTTTATTGTTTTTCAATTTTTCCCTAATTGTAACATGGTATCAGAGCTTAGGGCGTGAAAAGAATTCAAGAATTGCATACTTGATCTTGCGTAGATCCACTTCTTAGGGTTTGTTTTGCAGATCAACAACAAATCATTTTCATAATTTGATCCAGAACTCAGCATGGCCTCATATTTAGTCAAAGTAGAATATAGGCTTGAAGGGGTCTCCAACTTCAATTCTTAGAACTGTAGGATACTCAACATCTTAGAAGAGGGTGACTTGGATGAAATGGTTACCAGGGTAATAGAATAACCCACTTCAAATACTGGAAGGGCATCATACAAGAAGAGATAGGCCAAATATAAAAGAGTCATTTTTTACTCAGTTAAGGACAGCATGATTCTCATCATTGGTCATCTAAGGACTGTCAAAGAATGTTTTGATTCCCTAAAAAATCTCTATGAAAAGGCTCCAACTCAAAAGAGAATATTGAAGAAACAACTATGTACATTAAGGATGGGAAAGGATGAAACCATCGCTTCCTTCTTCTCCAAGATTTCTCAAACCAGAGATCAGCTTACAACAATAGGAGTTTTTGTGGATGATGATGACCTTGTACAAACTGCAGTTGATGGACTCCGTGAGTCATGGGGAATCTTTCTTTCTTCAGTCAATGGAAGAGAAGCTCAACCTAATTTTGAGAGATTATGGCATGATTGCTTAAAAGAGGAAGGAAAACTCAAAAATAGAAATGAGCACTCAACTGTAAGAGATCATGCCCTTTCAGCGAAAGCCAAGATATGGAAGAAGTTTCCTCAACACAAAGGCAAAGGTAAGAAACCTCAAGTTAAGGTATTTCATCTTCATCCTCATTTATCTAAAGTAAGATGCTTTAACTGAAATAATCTAGGACATTATGCAAAAGATTGCAGAACCCTCCCTCTCAGCAGAGAAGAAAAGGTAAGTTCCATGCCTCAATTGCCACTGAAGAAGCAGAGCCTCAACAAGAACCTCAAAGAAGAAGAACCAGGGCTGCCACCAAAGAGCAAGAACAACACCAAGAATATTATCTCATCTCATCCCTCTCTTACACTATAACCAAGTCGGAGGAGGTTTGGTTAATGGACAACGGTGCCTCCAAACACATAATAGGATTCAAACAGAATCTTACAAACTATGTAGATAAGAAGTTCAAAATAAATGTAGAATTGGGTGATGATGGTACATATGACATAAAAGGGTTTGGACCTGCTTCATTTCAGCCTCAATCAGGGAATGTATTTCATATTGATGAAATTCTTTATGTTCCTAGTTTAAAGAAAAATCTCATCTCAATTGCAGTGTTAGAAAGCAAAGGATACTCAATAGCATTCACCAAAGGGAAGACTTTCATGTGGCCCTCAAATGGATATTTGAGCTCTGCCATGACTATTGGAACTCGTGAGAGTGGACTTTACAAAATCACAAGTCAAGTTGTTCAAGCATTAGCTCATGAGATGATAAACCGCTGCGAGCTCTAGCACAGAAGGCTTGGACATATCAACTACAATGTGCTTCCAGGTTTGCAAAAGATGATAACATGTATGACAGTGTTTTCATTTGAGCATGATAGTGTTTGTAGAGGCTATGCTCTAGGTAAGAATACAAAGAAAGTTTATCCTCACAACAATAGAAAAACTAATGGCATTTTAGATCTTATTCATTATGATATTTGTGCACCTATGATTGCTCCATGTATGAATGGTTTTATTTACTATATCATTTTTATTCATGATTGTTCTCGTAAAACTTGGATTTATTTTTTAAAGACTAAAGATGAATCTTTCAGCAGATTTCAAGATTTCAAGAATCTTGTTGAAAATCAGACAGGTAGACACATTTGTGTTTTCAAAACAAACAATGGAAAAGAATTTGACTCCTACAAGTATAATGAACTCTGTCGGGCTTCCGGGATTAAGAGGGAGCTTATTGTACCTTATAATACCCAGCAGAATGGGGTTGCAAAAAGAAAGAACAGAACGATCTGTGAAGCAGTTAGAGCCATGATGTGTGATCAGAATTTACCATTATCTCTTTGGGTTGAAGCTGCAAGTTTTGGATTCTACATTCAGAACATGTGTCCTCATAAATCTCTTGAAGAGAAAACTCCAGAAGAATTTTTCACTGGTATAAAGCTCTCAGTTGATCATTTGAGAATCTTTGACAGTCCAGTCTATATTCATATTCCAAAAGAAACGAGGACTAAGCTAGAGCCCTCCAGAAAGAAAGGAACTTTTGTGGGATACAGTGAAACTTCAAAGGCTTATAGAATTTATGTCCCGGGTCAAAAGTTCATTGAGGTTAGTAGAGACGTGACTTTTCATGAACAAACATATTTTTGTCATGCCAGAGAACTTCCATGTGATACAGAGGAGAAATAAACTCCATCTCCTGAACCTTTAGATTCACTTCTTCCATATGTGCAGAGGGAGGAGACCTCAGAGCCCTCAGTGGATCCCACAAGGGATACTATTGAGTTTTCCTTAGAGAAACCTCATGTTAAAATGAAACAAGCCTCGTGCCTGGAGATTCTAAAAGAAGCGGAAAAGCATGCAGCACCTAAAGGCACCTTCAGAGAAAACAAGAAACCAGATAAGTACTATGGCCTAACAGCTCAATTGAATATTTTGATTAACTCAGAACCTTCCACCTTTGAAGAAGCCTCCAAACATCAAGTGTGGAAAGATGCAATGATAGAAGAGTATGATTCAATTCTAAAGAATGATGTATGGGAAATGGTCCTAATACCTCATGGAAAATCAGTGGTAACATCCAAATGGATTTACAAAATAAAGCATGCAGTAGATGGCAATGTTGAAAAATTCAAGGCTAGATTTGTGGCTCGTGGCTTCTCTCAGAAAGAAGGAATTGACTATGACGAGATCTTTGCTCCTGTTGCCAGATATACTCCCATCGGGATCATTATCTCTCTTGTTGTAGTTTTTGGTTGGAAACTTCACTAGATGGATGTTAAGACTGCTTTTCTTAACGGTGAAGTTGAGAAAGAGGTTTATATCGAACAACCTAAAGGGTTTGTGATCCATGGAAAAGAATACCATGTGTGCAAACTCAAGAAATCCTTGTATGGATTGAAGCAAGCTCCGAGAGCTTGGCATGGGATAATTGTCAGCTTTCTATAGAGTCTTGGGTTCACCAAGAGTATAGCAGATCCCAATCTTTATATAAATATTGTACAGAATCATCATGTTATTTTAGTATTATATGTGGATGATCTGTTTCTCACAACAGAGGAAAATTTGATAAATCAAACTAAGAGGGAGCTTTCAACAGAATTTGAAATGAAAGACTTGGGTTTTATGCATTATTTTCTGGGCTTAGAGGTGTGGCAGAAACCAGGTGAGATCTTTTTCTCAAAGAGAAAATATGCAGTTGATGTGTTCTGCAGATTTGGCATGTTGGACTGTAATTCCATGTCCACACCGATGATTTCTAACCTGAAGAAGTTACAAGACCAAGTTACAGGTACAGATCCGGAAGACCCCACCTTACATCGACAGATCATTGGGTCCTTGATGTATCTTGTACATACCGTACCAGACATTTGTTATGCAATGAATGCCCTCAGCCAGTTCATGTGTGAACCGAAGCATATTCATATGGTTGTTGTTAAACATATTCTGAGATATGTTCGGGGGACTATAGCCTATGGGCTTAGATACACTTCCAGTGGAGGTGTAATGTTTCATGAATATACAGATTCAAATTGGATGGGCAGTACAGTGGACCGAGAGAGTACTTCCGGATATTGTTTCAGTTTGGGGTCATTTATGATCTTTTGGTCCATCAGGAAACAGGGCTCCATAGCCCAGAGTATTGCTGAAGCAGAATACATTGTTGCAAGTGCTGCTAGAAGAGAAGCAGTGTGGCTCAGAAAGATACTTTCAGACTTGTTCAGTGCTGAGCTGGAACCTGTAGTCATCCACTGTGATAACCAAAATTGTATAAAGCTCTCTGAGAATCTAGTGTTTCATGACAGATCAAAACACATTGAGATGAGATACCACTATGTTCGGGACATGGTGCATAAGAACATTCTCAGTATTCAATATGTTTCGATGGCAGAACAAACCGCAAATATTTTGACCAAGCCACTGTCCTTGACAAAGTTTGTGTACTTTCGAGACATGCTTGGTGTTGTTGAGAATGCCTCTCTTGCTGAGAGGGAGTGTTGAAATTAGTGCAGCTACAAGATCCATTCTCCTAGAGGATGGCATAAGACCCTAGCTGAGGACTAGGGCCCCCAGCACACTCCTGGGGTTTCTTGGTATGAGACCAAGCAGTGAGAGCCATGGAAAAAGACCCTAGTGAGGGCCCCCAATATATGACTGGGGTTCTTAGTCTTGGACCAAGAAGTAAGTCCCTAGATGTGTTCTAGGGCCCCTGGATGTGTTCCAGGGAATCCTTGCTCGGTGCTTGGATTGATCCTTGGATGTGCTCCTTAGTGGTTGATATAAGTCCCTAGATGTGTTCTAAGGCCCCTGGATGTGTTCTAGGGAACCCTTGCTTAATGCATGGGTTGATCGTTGGTCTTGTACCTTGGTGGATAAGATCCTAGATGTGTTCTAGGGCCCCCAAATGTGTTCTGGGGAAACCTGGTCTTTGACTAGGTAGATCTTGGTGAAATACCAAGATATATTGATGTGTGATCCTCTTCCTCTCTCCCGGGATGGTCCATGAAACCTAGGAGTGCCTATGAAGATGGACATGACCACAATGTGCCCTCTTATGTAGTGATGATAAAGTTTATAGGTCATTATGAGAATCATGTGGACATGTTTTTCCATTATGGACCCCCCCTTGACTTTGTCTTAAAAGGTTCCCCCTCGTTGTCTTGTTGTCCCTCTTGTTTTATGTGATTGGGGCTTTTATAATTTACATTAATATTAATTGACATTTAATTAATATTTATATTAATTAATTGTCAATATTTAATTATTATTATATTAGCCCTAACCCCTCTCCCTAGCTATAAAAAGAACCCTAGCCTCTAGCATTTCATTACATACACTCACACCCACTCTCTCTTTGTTGTGGCTACCTCGGTTACTCTCTCCTTGTGTGGTGCAGCCTCTCCTTTTGGTGTATCAGTTTCAGATCCAAGTTATTAGTTTCGTCTTTGTGTTGGCTGGGAGCTTCTTCTTCTTTTTGTTGGTGTATGAAGTGTTGTTGGTGCCTCCTGTGGTTTTCCAACCTGTTTGTCTGAGCTGAGGTGCATCCTTTGGTTGTCAGATCTGTCCTCAAGAAAATGAACCTGAGTATAGGTGTCGCGACCCCTTTTCTAAGTTGTATGCTTGTTGTGTGAGGGTCACAACCTCTCCTCTAAGTTGTCGCTAGAGTTGTTAGGGATCCTATGGGGTTCTACCTCTTGTTGTCCCTTGGATTGGGGTTTATCCCTGTGTTTTCTGTGGATGGTATTGTTGTTACAGTTGTGGAGGGTATTGTTGGTTCATCCTTGGAGGTCTTGTTGTTTACTATTGTGGGGTTTTGCTGTACTTGTTGCTTTTGTCTCAAGCATCCTTTTTATGGTCTATTTTTTGGCAAACTATCCCTCAGTGCATATTGACATAGATCAAACCCTAGAGGTTTGATCCATAAACCTAAACTAATTTCTGAGAATATTCCAGAGGTATACATCCACACATGTGATAGGTACATCTTTCATTGATCAAGAGGAAAGCTAGAAGTTTGTTTTACACTCAAAAATTTTGTTTATCTTTAGAATTTAATTTAGATCTGTTTATATCATTTCTCACATGTGTTGATCTACTGAACAAAAATTTTAAAAGCATTATTGTTTTTCAATTTTTCCCTAATTCTAATACTTATAAATAAAGTTCTAACACTTATAAATAAAAGTTAAAATTAATCATAACAAAAATTCACTTGAGATGAACTTGAAAAAATCTTTTTATATAAAATGGATGAAATAAATCAAAATAATTAAAAACAAATAAAGAAATTAAAATGGATGGCATATTAGAAAGAAAAATTGAATATAACTTTTAAACATAAAACCAATAAAAATGAACACACTCTTAAGAATATTAGGAATCTTCAATAGAAAAGACACATATCAACATACACATTTTTACATAAAGGAAACCAAAACTAGGATAATTATGTGACAAGAAACCATCAAAGCCCAACAGTTAAAAAAAACTTACATAGCTATAGCAATATATTGAATTCAAATAAAAGAGCTATACAACAACAAACAACTTAAGATCTAACACCTATAAACATTATATATATATATATATATATATATATATATATATATATATATATGAGAAGATAATTAGAAAAAACTTATTACTTACATCCTCTCAAAGTTCTTTGAGGACCAAGTTTGCAATAAGAGAAAGCACATTGTGCCCTTAATGTAACCTAAAACATCAATAGTAGCAAACACGACTATCTCGTTAGTTTCTGTTAGTTTTTAATAGTTAATTTAACCACATAACTCAATGACATTAATAGCTATCTTCATAATTGTTCAGAAAATTCACAGTATTATTATTTGTTTGTTGACATTTCAAATTCATATCAGATCCATCTTCAGGACACAAAACCAAAGAGAAAAAATGAAAAGAACAGCAATAAATAACAAAAAAATGAAAGAAAAAATGAAAACAAGACGTCCACCCTTTGAAAGAAAAAAGAGAAGAAAAACAATAAAAAACCTAAAAAAAAGAAGCCTACTATTAATAATGCTATTAATAGCTTTATTTTAATATTACTATTATGAAATCTTGTTTTCATGTTTTTTTTTTCATTCTTGGTTATTTATTGTCGTTCTTTTCATTTTTTTTTTTTTCCTTTGTATCCCGAAAATAGATTTTAATATGGATTCGAAAGATCAACAAACAAATTTCCTAACAAAAATATCTTAATCGTCAAACACCCATAGCACAAAAGATTCAATATTTAATGATTTATTAAAGTTACTTCCCATGGTTGGCATTTGTTACGAGCCCAGAAACATATCTTATGGCTTTGTTATAGTATTTTATTTGTAGACCACATTGAATAGGGTAAGGGCTAGGATTATGCGTTGTCAAAGGGGTTTTCCTAAAATAAAGCATCCTTGGGCAATTGTATTTATGTTTGGGGTATTTTAGGTAAAGCTATTTGTGGTAATTACTCGTCTCACAGTAAATTACTCTAACAAATTAGCTATTTATCCCGTACTCTATTATATAATTAAGAACTAAAACACCAGAAAGACCTCCACCACTTTCTATCCTAAATGGGGACCTCAAGCTGCTTGCTATGTTAACTTGCAACAACTGGGAATTCTTATGGAGAAACAAAAATCATTCATTAAATGTAACATAACCAGAATTTCCCAACCATAAAGTCAAGACAGTATGTTGCCTCAAGACAGTTCGTTGCCTACAACGACAGTAAAAGTAATGCAATACATTCAATTGATCATGAAACGAGGCTAAAAAAGTCAAATTGGAAAGCCTAAACATCAAGGATCTCTCATTATTCTCACATATAACTCACACAGAATTATCTGAAATATACAATTACATAACCTATCAGAATATTATTATTATATCTCTCAGTGCAATTGTTGTTTGTTTACTAGAATAGATCCATCCATCTTATTAAGCAAAAAGAGGAATCAAAAAATTCAAGTGTAAACCTCGATCCTTTTGCATCTTCATATGCATATTGAGTAAACATTGAGGTTTCCACCTAGCCTTCTTTAATCTTTTTTAATGTGTAATCAGTTTAAGGTTAAGATGGTTCTATGACTTTTTTGACATGATGTTAATTTTAAAAATATAACTCAGATTCGTTTTTTTCAATTTATTTTAATAGCATTACCTACAAACACATGTGAGACACATGAAGATCCCCCACCTTGATTTGTAGAGCACCTAGCTTCTTTAGGTGCAATTACTCCAGCTTCAAGGATTTAACCAGTCTAGGCAAGTACAAAACAAAGCATTAATTACTTGAAAGTTTTGCACCCTGGATCTTCGAACAATTTACTATTATATATGCCTGTTGCATTTAGGGAGACTAGGTGCATTTTGCAGCTCAGTGTGGATGATGTGTAATGTAGGTTATGTTTATATAACTTGAGTGGGCTTAATGGTTAAGAACATGTGTTTTCTCTTAAGAGGTCACAAGTTCAAATCCAGAGGGGGTAGGGTATGTATACCTCCGTAGACTTTACCAGTCAAATCGTTGGGCGGAGGGGATCCCTTGTCCCACAATCAAGGGGGTCTCATACACCAGTTTGGTGTCTGACTTATTATTATATCAAAATGAATTATTATTATTATTATATCAAAATGAAAAAAAAGTATAAATCCATGAAATTTTTTTTTAACAAAAAACCTATTATTAATTATCAAATGTAAATATATAGTGAGACCATAAGGGATAGTGCGAGCTGCGCCTCCGTGACCTAGCCGCGCTGCGCCCCCGTGCTGCCTCCTGCGGCCTCCCTGCCTGGCAGCTCCTGCTACTGGGCCTTCCGG
>JASDQU010881335.1:17731-34509 GCA_032191745.1 Picea mariana | reverse complement strand
TGAAAATATGAGTGAAAGAACTCAAAGCTTCTCCACTCTAATGAGAGATGGAAAGCTTATAAAATGGTGTTGATAATGACTATTGCTAAAGAGTGAGCCTCTAACAATCCCAACAGCATAACATTACAATGAATTCCTTGAAGAAATGATGGTCATCCATGGCCTTTTATAGCCAAGCTTTGAGCTATTATGCAACCCCCTTTGAATGTGAAAAGGGGCTCTTTAGGGCACCATTAGGTCTTTGACCAGCCTCCCCACGCAGATAGAGCTCGGATTTGATGTCAAATCGATTTGGGAGCCGATCCAATAGTGGTTGGGAGGCCGACCAGCTTCATAAATGCGCCGTTTGGCAGGCGCGCAGGTTTTGCACCCCACAGCCGCGCTTATGCGCCCGATATACGATGATGTTGCGCGCATGCGCTCGTTTTCAGTGGGTGCAATGCGCTTTTTAATTTTTTAGCCAATTTTGTATAGTTTTGGCTCTTTTGTTGTGCTATGGAACTAATCCTTGTGCCATGAATGATTGTTTTTCTGTGCTGATGATGTTGAGTTCTTGTCGCCCTGTGCAGACGAAATTTCAGTGATAACAATCTTCAATCTCAACTTCAGTTTTTAACTCAGAGCTTGCAGTCTCTGTTGTGTATTGTTCAAGGATTTTTTCAATTTCCATAAGAGCAATACCAAATTATTTGAAGTCTTTTTTATTTGATCAAGTGGAATATTTATGTGTGAATTTGTTTATTTTTATTGTCTTTAACATTGAGTGACTTCCTTTTTTTTTCCACAGGAAAATTACGCTTTTATATTTAGCAAAATATAAAAAACTTACAGGTCTGCCCACTTCATACGAAAACATAGAACCTATCTCGACAAAAGAGAATTACTAGATATCTCTATCTGTCAAAGATTTGGATGACTATATCTACGCCAACATATCTGGAAAGGGATGAAAGATACAAAAACCTGAGACAATGCATCCGAATGAAAAGAGGCCAAAACAAGAGGTTCCCATAACTGATAGACAAAAAACAACTAAAAAATAACACTTAAAATAGGCCTAATTAGAAGAGATGTAAGTGAAGGATGGGGCCCTCATTTCCATCTTCTCTTCGACTATAAGCTAATCTCCCCATTTAATTTCTAAGAGTCAGTTTTGATAATCTATCAGGGCCTTTGTTACCCTCTCGATAGATGTGAGAAAAAGTAATATTTCTGAAAGGATTCATGGTTTCTATGATTCTTTCCTTCCAGCTTTCAAGAGCAGCTACCTGAATGGCTCCTCTCTTGTTTAGCCAATCAATGACAATCCGAGAATCCCCTAGTATAAGAAGGTCTTGAAGGGATAATCTAGAGGCTAGGATAAGAGATACCCAAGCCCCCAATAGGTCTACTTTGGTGTTTGATCTGTTGCCGCAATTGAAAGTCCAGGTGTAAGAGGTGGATTTGTTGATAACAATCTTGCCCCCGGCCCCACAAATTCCTTCCTTTTTTTGATCTGCCCCATCAAACCACGCTACAACTTTGTCGACATGCATGACCATCTTTTAAGACCGAGTAAAGGTTCATTTTATCCTGTTGCAATGAAGTTTAAGAGCAAAGATAGTTTTGAAAACAACCTTTTGAGCATACAGGGTTCCTTCTTCAAAAAGGGTATGGTTCCTTTCGATCCGGATGTGCCAATTTAGAAAGGTCGGTATAGAAGCAGCCGATGGATTTGTTGATGTCCAAATACCCAAGACTCAGAAAAATTATCTACAGAAAGAATCAAAGCATCTTGTAACACATCACCTATTACATTTGCTTCCTGATTTATCTCCTGCTGTCCATCTTTTTGTTTCTTTGGAGCTCTGTAGTCTTTCTTCAGATGTCCTTTCTTCCCACAATTCCAGCACTCTATCTTTCCAAGTCTGGATTTGGATATGCCCTTCCTAGAATTTCCGTGGTTTCTTGAGCCCTTTCCTCTATCCTTTTGTCTTCCCCTATTCTCCATGTTCAACGCATTTCCTGATGTCTCACCTGTGCTTTTCCGTCGCATTTCCTCACTAAGGATAACATCAACAACATCATCAAATTTTAAAGTATTTGAACCAGAGATAGAGTTACTTACAACCATGACCAAGCCATTCCAGCTTTCTGGCAATGAGCACAATATTAGAAGATCCCTAACCTCATCATCAAAGTCCACTTTTACAAAACTTAGTTGATTAGTAACCGTATTAAATTCATTTAAATTATCTGCAATAGACCCACCTTCTGACATCTTCATATTAAATAATCTCTTCATTAGAAATACCTTATTCGACGTCGAGGGTTTTTCATACAATTTGGCCAACGCATCCATCAAACCCTTCATTGTCTTTTCTTTCAAAATATTGAAAGCCACCGACGCTGTCAGGCTCAGCCGTATCGTTCCTAGAGCCTTTTCATCAAGAATCTCCCATTCTTCGTCCTTCATGGCCACCGACTTCTTTGCTACTCCGCTCAATGGTAGGAATAGATCCTTCTGATATAAATAGTCTTCCATCTACATCTTCCATAACTGGTAGTTTTGGCCATTAAATTTCTCAACCCTAAACTTTCCATCTTCCGACATTGCTCCCACTCGAACCAGGAACCCTCTTTTCCTGTGAGTTACCTTACGCTCTAATACCAGTTGTTAGAAAAACAGGACCACGGAGCAATAAAATAAAACAAATGCAAAAACAAAACACATAAGACACACAATACAAGAGAGACACAGATTTACATGGTTCACCCAGTGTGGGCTACGTCCACCAGAGAAATTGCCAGGTCCTTCCTTTATTATTATCCAGCAAATGAAGGGATACAACCTACAGCAAAACCCGTTGTAACTTCCTCTTCTTTCTCTCACAATATCCTCTCTCAGAATACAATATTCACAATCAACCATAGCCGCGATACATTTCCCTCATAAAAGAGGGTTTCCTTTTAGGGAAAAAAACCCTAACATAATCTCTATTGTTAGATCTGCGACCTTATAATGAACGGTCCAGATTTACAATGAAATTACAATATACTTTTACAAGGCAGAGGGGGTACCCCCCCTCTGCACTCCCCCGCGTGGAAGAGTGTACATACTTCTGGGGTGTAAATACTTCATGGGGTATAAACACGGCTGAAAGAAAGGACCTCTGAATCAAGAAGATAATCAGGCTCCACAACCAACTTAAAATTGCCAGAGTCGTCACCACCTGTCGAGAGCAACGAATTGAGTCAGTTATGAAGGGAGATGCCTGTTCTTTTTAGAAAATTCCTGTAAGCTTCCCATTCTGTGGCCAAGACTCCCTCAAGCTCCATCTTAGAACTTGATAACTAGTTTGCTCCTAAAGATCCATGGACCTATGAAGTACTTGCTTGAAATAGAAAGAAAATTCTTTTTGAGTTTAGTTTTTCTATCAACACGTCGGAGAGCAGAAAGACCTTTCCCAGACCTAAAAAAAGTTCTTTCCCAATCATAATCGAGCGGTCATTGCCTGGATTCTAGGCCATCCAATGGAGGATAATCGGCATAGTGTTTTTTAAATTTTTCCACGTCTGAGACCCTATCGTCGACTTGGTTGTCACCGTTCTAATCCACAAGTGAAGCTGGGCATGGATGATTTTAAGGGATAAATTTCGCTCATGGGCTAATTTTCCATGGTTTTTCCAAAAAAAAGATTCGCTATTTTAAAAATGATTCGCCCAAATTTTATAGGATAAAATTATTTTACTTTAAAAATCGCCAAAATTTTATAAAAACTATATAAAATCCTTAGAAATTTAAATATTTTTCCAAAAATATCGCCAAACATTTATAGTTGGCATATGAAGGATTTAAGATTCGCCAAGGTTTCTACATTTTAAAATAAATTTCCATCCTTAAAATCATCCCTGAAGTTGGGCATGAGGAAGATATGTTTATTTTAATACCCTGCTCCAGATGCCTAGTTTTGTCAGAACATGCCAAAGCGTGTTTGTGGTTAAGGCCCTATAGAAGAAGTTGAGGTTTTGAAGCCCCCATCCTCTAAAAATCTTTGGGCACGAAACCAGGTTCCATATACACAAGTGAAATTTGAAAATTTTTTTGTTTCCAACCCAAAGAAAAGAGAAGGATAGCTGACGTAAATTTGAAAGGAACGATAGCGGGAGATGTGCTATAGACATCCAATAAATGGGAATACTTTCCAAGACAGATTTAATTAAAATGTATATGCCTCCTAGAGATAAGAGTCTATTACACCAGTGGGATATCCTTCTTTCAATTTTTTCAATGAGTTAAGTCCAGTCTATAGCTTTATAATTGTCTAGCTTTAAAAAAACACCAAGATACTTGAAGCCTCTATTAAGATCTTTAAATTCATACATGAACAACTCTTTTAGTTCTACTAAGGAATCAGGATGGATTCCAAAGTGGTGAAAAGTTGATTTTTGAGAGTTGATACTTAAACCCGAGGCTCGACAGAAAAGGTTGAGGATTCTCCTTATTTCTAGCCATTCTGAAAGCTTTTAATTTGACAAAATAATCGCGTCATCTACAAAGAGAAGATGTAGGATTTTTGTGAGTATCGATACCTTGATTCCTATGAGGGTCGCCTCTGATTGGCTCTTTTTTAATAGGTTGCTTAGTCCTTCCATGATGAGAATGAATAAAAAAAGAAATAAATGACAACCTTGTCACAGCCCCCGCTCACTTTGTAGAAAAGAAGTCACCTCTCCATTTACCAGGATAGAAAAAAATGTTGAAGTTACATAGCCCATAATCCAATTAGTAGTTGTCTGCCCGAAACCACATTGAATGAGAACAATCCTCAAAAAATCCCAGCTGATGTAATCATATGCCTTTTTTAAGTCTAATTTCAGAATAATTGCTTGCATCTTTTTTGTCTTGATACTGTGTAGACATTCCTAAGTTGTGCCAATGGCATCTGAAATCTTCCTTCCCTTGAGGAAGCCTAGTTGTTCTTCTGATAAAACTCGAGAGAGGATGGGGCGCATTCTAAGAGCAATTAATTTTGAAATTAACTTGTAACAAAAATTGCAGAGGGCAATAGGACGGTAATCCGAAAACATTCTAAGGGAATTTACTTTTGGGATCAGTGCAATAAAGGTAGCATTTAGATTTTTTTGTACTTTACCTCTTTGACGGGCCTCCTCCACCATGTCTAGTAGATCTTTCCCAACTAGTTCAAAAAAATGTAGAAAAATTTGATCGTCCAACCGTCCAGGCCGGGGCTCTTGTCCTTTGAGAAACCTTGTAGAACTACTAAAATTTCCTTCAAAGAACAAGGTTTTTCTAGAACTGTAGCATCCTCTTGCGTTACCATTCTTGGGAAAAGTCTTGCGGTCTCAATATGATTCTCAATGTGACATGGTTCATATTCTTTGTAGTAAGAAGAGAAATGGTTGTAAGCAACTTTATTGATGTCCTCCTTGTGAGAAAAAACTTTTCTCGAATCATCCTCAATCTCCCAAACAAATTTTTTGTTCATGCGGTAGCGAGAAAACTGATGGAAATTTTTTTTGTTCTTGTCACCACTGGTGATCCAAATCGCTCTACTCTTCTGTCTCCATCGATCCTCCTCCTCAAGAAGCATCTTCTTTCGATCACTCTCCAGTTTACAAAGAATTTCCTCAGAGTCTAAGGGCTATGAGCCTCAAGCCTTTTGGTAGAGAATATTAGCAATAACAATTTCAATTTTTTCCAAATCCAATCGTTCTTTATATTTTTTAATTTTTAACCATGATTTTGTCTTCTCTTTCAAACTTGAGAGTTTTAAAACAATTATGATATGAGCACCTTCTTGATGGGAAAGAGATGCATCCGACCACACCTCCCGAACCAGAGCAGCAAAAGACTCGTCTTGAATCCAGGCAGAATTAAACTTGAAGGGGAAAGTCTCCTTTAGTCTGTCATATTCTGACTAGAGAAATATTGGCGCATGGTTGGAAATGAAAGGGTACTCGACCCATGCATGAAAATGTCCTGAGGACTGAAGAAGTTTCTCAACCAAAAGAAACCTATCCAGTCGTTTTGAGATTCTCTTCATCCCCACTCTCCCATTTCGCCAAGTCGGCATTGCTTCTACCGGGGCCACGTCCACCAGATTATATTTTGTGAATAAACCTTTGCATAAGACTGCTAAAGAATCGGTAAGTGAAAAATCGCCCCAGGATTCCTTAGGGCTTGTATATAGTTTAAAATTGTCTGCCAGGATTAAGTTTTCTAGTGCTAAAAGACCTGCTCGATCGACCTTTTCCCGGAAAAGTTTCTAGTCTTTGCACGGGGCATAGACATTTAGTAAAGTCAGCTTCCTTTTTGTAGATAATCAAGAACCATACAAGAGAATTCCTCCAACGCTTAAAAACGGAGAGAACTCAAAAATTGTAGGGTCCCACTAGGCTAGGAGGCCTCCAGAATTTCCAACTGATCTAACCGCACACATCATCCAATCTGGTCTGAGAGTAAACATGCAATTCTTGGGCTTTTCTGCCTCCGCTAGGGTTTCTTGAAAGAAAATTACTGAGGGGTGTATTTTTTCCAGAAGCCTTTTCAGATAGGCAGATTTTAGGGGGCCTCCCACCCCTATGACGTTGAGGGAGAGAAGGATCATGACTTTTCCTGTGAAAGGGATTTCATGCCTCTAAGCGCCCCTTGATCTTGTTCAGTCGAAATAGAAACAACAGAAGAAAATGACGAGCCATTTTTTTTACGTGCACTTCGAGTTTTTAGGGGAGAGAGTTCCATACCTAAGCCTCGAGATCAAACCTATTCCTTCCCTGTGTCTGAATGTTTTCGTTTTTATGAAGTATAGGCTTCCATAAAACCTGTGTCCAGAACTATACCCCCCCCCAAGGTAATTCGGAATGGACACAAGTTCAGATAAAACATTGATAGGGGGAACTAAGGACGATATCAATGCCTCCAAAGAAGGATCACTATCAAACGGCTCAGTATAACCTAGGGGAAGTAGGGGATATTCCTCCTCTGGACTAGCATAAAGGTTATGGAGGATTGACAAATCACAAGGGGAGTGATTTTGTACCAGGTTGATCCAGGACATAGAGGAGTTTGGAGAGGAGGGAGATGGATTTGGACTGGAAACCGGAGCAACCGGTATAGTAGAGGCTTGATTTAAGAGGGTTTGACTCACTAACCAGTCCCTCTCCCAAGCTGACAAAGAGATATATAATCAAGGGATGAAGAGTTTGATTTTACCTATGAAAGAGGAATCCATCGGATTAGGAATGTTGGCTGAAGTGTAACCCGGGTAGGCCCCCACCAAAGAAGTGTCATCCAAAGGAGAATAGCAGTCCCCCAGATTTGGTTATGGAGTGTCCTCCTTCTTAGTTACGCCAAAGGCTTGGGAGAAATCTTTGCGAAAATGTCCATTTCTTCTACAAAAATAACAACGAAACGATATTCCTAAGTAATCCATCCTTTGGACATAGAGTTGGTCCCTCCATTCGATGTCTAGAGTCTTCAATAAATCAGCATGGAAGTCAACTTCAACTAGGACCCTGGCCATTCTTTTGTCTTCCCCTTGTAGTGCACTCTCATCAACCTTGAGAAAACATCCCAAGGAGATGCCTATATGCTCAAGGGATCTATGGTTCCAAAGCTGTAGAGGGAGCCCCAGAAAAAGAATCCAGAGATATCAAAAGCTAAAGTATTCAGTTTCTGGAATGAAGCCTATGCAATAGCGTTTTAGCATTAATATGCCTCCATCAAGAGCTTGTTAAGGTTGAGTGTTGAATCCTCCAGAGACTTGAAGATGAAGCCCATCCATCCTTTTGAAAGTGTTATTTCCTCCGGAATATAACCCAAGACCGGCTCCTAAGAGGTCTTCATCCATTCTAATAGTTTTTGTGTACAACGTTCTTTGTACGTGAACCGGCCCACAAGATCAGACATGGCTAGGTTACAGGCGTCCTCCAGACCTACATCCATACCCAAGACCAGACATTGATTTTTCCTCTTAGGCTTCCATATTTTCTGTGGTCGGTTTTTGGTCCCACCCTGGGGTCTTATTTGATCTTCTTTGCGTTCTGAATAACTATTCCTCCTAAGAAAAATAGAAACTAAATTTTGTAGAGGTTAAACTGGATTATCGAGAGTAGGATCTTCCTTCCAAAGGGAGCCACCTTCTGTATCATTCTATTAAGAGGTACCTAATTCTCGAGTCAGGCCTGAAGCTTTTTGAAAGTCACTAGACTGACCAGGCTGCATAAAACAAGGAGAAGCAATCGATGATAAGCTAACCACAGACTGTCTTGAAGAGTTTTTGGGATCCGCCTTCTTGTAGTAGTTGTTAACAATCTTGTCAACCATTGCTAGAAGTCCTGGTCTCTCCCATTGGTATACGTCCTCTCCACATAAATGGGCAGAGTTCTCAATCTCCATAAAGGGAAAGTAAAGGGCCCTACTGAAACCATTACCTCTAGATTAGTAAAGAATAGGAAGACAAAGAAACACAGTTCTAGTCCTATAGAAAGGAGAGGTGGTGACCCAGAGTAAACCAAAGAAATAATGGGCTCAAAACACAGAGAGCGGGAAGGAAGAAGTTAAAAGAAGCTCTGACTACTAAACGACTGCGGGACAAAAACCAAAGAAGCTTGGTTGAAGGCTTAGAGGATAAGAAAAAAGGAAACAGAGAAAACCTTCACACCTGTAGCACACTATGACTTCATTAAAAAACTCAAAACACCCTTATTGAAGCATCTAAACCTCAAACTAAGTCTTGGTAAAGATCCGAACCCCCTAGCAATTGTGTACTCACCATTGTTGTTGCATCAGACTTTCCCACCTAGTTGCAAGATTAAAAAAAAACTCAGGTATGTGTTCCATCCTTATCGTCCACTACCATCGCCTAAGAAATGTAAGTTTTCTCTGTTTCTTTTTGTCTTATCCTCTAAGCCTTCAACCAGGCTTCTTTGGTTTTTGTCCTGCAGTCTTTTAGTAGTCAGAGCTTCTTTTAACTTCTTCCTTCCCGCTCTCTGTGTTTTGAGCCCATTATTTCTTTGGTTTACTTTGGTTTTCCACCTCTCCTTTCTGTAGGACTACGACTGCATTTCCTTGTCTTCCTCTTCTTTACTAATCTCGAGGTAACAGTTTCAGTAGGGTCTTTTAAGTTCTCTTTATGAAGATTGAGAACTCTTCCCAGTTAGGTGGAGAGGATGTGGACCAATGGGAGAGACCAGGACTTCATATACTCTATCTCAATAAAAGGATTTTCTCTTTAATCTTAACAAAGAATGAAATAAAACTAGTGGCAAGACTCCAAGTACATCTTTCGCCCAAAGCCACAAGATTGAATTCAGCACCATTCAATAGGCTTGATGTGACCATATGAAAAAAAATACCAATGATTACCAAGGATATTAAGGTTGCACCATAGATCTATGAATTCTCATGCCCAGTCTAGAAAAAGCATCATGGCTCTCCATACCCACCACCATTCAAACTTGTATGTAGAATTTTATGGGCGTTGTCTAACTATTCTACATTTTGATTTTTTTCGCCGGAATTCAGTGACATAAATATATATGAAATCAATATTTTATGTTGTTTAAAATCCTTTTTTGAATGCAGAAATGGAGTCAACATGCTGAAAAACCTTGGACACTCGGATTACATAGAAATAATCACTCAAACCTGAGGATCTAACAATTTCTCACCCAATTTAGAGCAAATATACTTGGAAAATATTGCTTGAAAAAGACCAAAACATAGAACCTTTACACTATAACCAAAGTTGTGGGTGAAAGACATATTTTTCAAGCAATATGTTTTCAATTAAATCAAAAACCATATGGTATTTCAGAACACAAAACCATAGCCGCATAGTAATGAAAAACCAGAAATGATTACCATAACTCCATCAACCGGAGAGGCACTAACTCAATATGAAGGTCGAACTTTGGTGCCGCAATAAACCAAGCAATTATGAACCTTTTCTCATTTAAAAATTGTAACTTATTTAAAATTTTATTTTAGATGTAATGGTTATGTCTGGGAATTATTACCTTTTCGCATTTAAAAAATCTTATTTATTTAAAAAAATTATGTAATGTTGTTATATATGATAATTATTGTATCGATTTTATATTAAAAATTATATAATTTCATTTTCTTATTAAAAAAAAAAATTAATATTTTGATTTTAATTTTGTTATAATGCAATATTTTAATTTTAATTTTATTATAATGTAATATTTTAATTTTAATTTTGTTATAATGCATGAAGATGTAGATAGACATGGATAGGATTTCATTGATATGATACACATATAAATACATCACTTGTCTTTTCATATTCTTTCTCAAGTAAGGAATACCATAACACTTAACGGATTAGGTTTCCAACATTCCCTCCGTTAATCCAAAGGGGTGTGTGTGAGTCCAAGAAGAGAGATAAAATATGGAAGTGGACAATTGTGAATGGTTGAATGTGCTCTCAATTTGATGGATTTGGGATGACCACAAACCAAATAGGTAACATAAGACATTGATGTCTTCTACTAAATGGTGGTGGTGGTTTGAGGAAGGCCGCGAACCCTGGAACTTGTCTCTAAGGCTTATTGGGTCCTGGAACATTTCCTAATCTAGATAGAAGCTTATATCTTCTACTAACTAGAATTTCTCTCAAATAGAGGTTTAAATATGACCACAAACTGTTGTCTAGTAGAAGCTGTAAGTCTTTTAGTAAATGAATGTGTAAGATGACCACAAACTATTGTATAGCAGAAGTTGGAAGTCTTCTACTAAATAGAGGCTTAAGGAAGACCACAAACCAAATCATGTTGATGGATCTAATGTTAGCTCGGTTGTTCTTTCTCGATTGATAGGGCTTCGAAACTTCAATCCTAACTATCAATCACTGATATTATCCCCCCTTCCACGTACAAGGTGAGAAGATGAAAATATTTCCATTACAAGATGCATTAATACTAGAGAATGAATTCTTTGGTATGATCGATATATCTTCTTGGCTATTGATGTTCATTGCCGAGAAGTGATACACCCATAGTGATTCTTTAATCTTGTAGATTTATTGGATTTGGAACATATGTCTGAAGGATGATTATTCTTTCTGCTATGCTCACAAGGATGAAGATCAAAAAATTGATTCTCTATGTATCCAACTCGATGAAAATGTTGGAATTTTGGAATCTACTCTTGAACTAGAGCAGGTGAATATGAACTTTCTTGATGAAATCCAACACATTGGAAATCGATTGGTTTGGTATAATCCAGAATGTTATAACCCTATAATTCATAGGATCATCCGTTGACTGGAAATTTTTCACTCTGGGTGTATAGGCTTGCAAATAATATTTCATCTCTGCAAATTATTTTCAAGGAAAAGAAAAGAAAATTCATGGTTGTTGACACTGAGTGGTTTTTCCTAGCCCCATGGAGACCAAAGCAAGGGAAACAGTGCACAAAATCCACGTAATGCACTTATCCTAAGTTTTGGAGCAAATACGACTTTGCGCTCACATAGTAAAGACATCGCATAAATGAACGGTTGAGAAGCTGGCACTGAGATCTACAGTTCAGAAGTTTTTTTGGACCCCCCCAACCGTTCTACCTTTAACGACAGGGGGGGGTATGGAATCAGAGATAACGAAGGCACACATCTGAATGGTTGAAGCACCAGCGCTTTCATCAATGGCTGAGATTGAATTCCAGACCCCCCCGACCGTTCTGCCTTTAACGGTGGGGGGGGTCCGGAATGAGGAATTTTTCTTTGGCAGGGCCTATCCCAACGTGTCATCCATCCATTGCGCCCAATCCTCCATCACCTTTTCTGCATTCTTCATCCACCTCTGCGCCACTCATTCCCTTGTCTTTTCGTCCCTGAGCCACATCTCGCCCATCACCCGTCCATGAATAAGCCCACTTAGGATAATAAACAAATGATTATATTAATCAATAATGTTAGTAATAAGTTTAGTATAGTTAGTTTTATGTTAGACTAATTAATAATAAAATTAATCATTAATTAATTAATTAATTAATTAATTAATGATTAATAATATAATTAGGTTAGTAACTAGGTTAGTTTTTTAGATTAAATAAAACATATAAAAAGAAAAAGTAATAAACAAAATAAAATATATATATATATAAAAGTAATAAAACAAATTAAAATAAAATATAATAAAAAATATAAACAAAACATAATAAAATACAAAACAAAACTTAAACAAACATATAATTAAAATATATTAAAACAAAATTAAAAAACATATAACAAACATAAAACAATAAAACAAAAACTAAATAAAGAAATAATAAAACATATAATTAAAAACACAAAGTAAAAAACTAAACTATCCTAAGTCTACCCCCCGTACACTCTCATACATCAAACAAATAAATCCACGGTCATAAAACTTTCCGGACCCCCCCCCACCATCCGGAGTTTAACGAGAGGGGGGGTCCGGAATGATGGTTTTCCATTACCACCCATGGACAGGTGTCGTCCCCACATGCCAGTGGACCCCCCCCCAAAAAAAAACTTCTTACCGCCTCAGGGGGGGTCCAGAATACCGCCTTCCCGAAAATAAAACTGTTTTTCTCATTTTCGCCTATTTTTTGCCTGTTCAGAATGTCTTCTTCCGAGGCCGTTTCTGGGCAAATGAAAACGAATTTTTAAAAACCGAGAGAGGTTTTTCTCCATAACGGCCTGAAGAACAAAAAACTCTCTCAGGTTTTTCAAAGGTGCCATGAGAAAGGAGAATAGAAGCTGTCTTTCGGCATTTTTTTTGGATTTTCGGTTTTTCTGTTACAGTCCCGATCTTGTAGGAGTTGTTACGGCCATATGGAGGCGAATTTGGTGAAACCGAAGAGGTTGTTTTCCATAACATGCACATATACAATAACCTCCTTCATTTTTTTCCCAGGTGTCATCATTGAAGAGAAACAGATGTCTGTTCGGACCCCTTTTTGCAGAAATTAGGCCCGTCTTTCATGGCAGGCAGTTCCAGATTTTGGGGGATTCGTGGCTATTTTTGGCCGAGGAGGTTAAAACCGACACACACAACTTGTTGGAGGATATCCCCTATTTATTTAGAGAGGATTTTTAATGTAAAGGTTGTTGATCTCATGCCCATGAAGGATATTCCCTGTAACATTTTTATGATTCACCAGGAATACAAAGGGACTTTTTCACAGGATTCCTGTGTGTCGGCGATTGGTGAAGTTTTATTGCTTCGTCGAATGTGATTCTAATTAGTCTTCATTATGTTTCTCTCTTTCTAATTTTCAAAAGGAGATTTAAAACAGAATTTATCCCTGATACTATGTGCAGTTCTTTTGAGAATCTTAATGTTTTCCTCTGCTACTACAATGAAGAAATTCTTGGATGCTTTTTTGTTGTAGTTGATTATCTTGTCTGTTCCTCTTTTACATCACTTTATTTCTAAAGAATCCAACGTCTGCATTACCTTGCCCTGTGGAGATACCTTATAGACCTGTGTTCAATTTCAAACTTGTCACAAACCCCATAGCCCAATGGTCTTCTTTTATTGTCTCAACCAGAAAACCCCAAGAACATAACCCTATTATGCATAGCTAGCATAATATCCTCTTCCAACAAAGTTATATCAGACAGAGAGATCCCTCTCTGAGTCTTGGAGGGATAGATCCAAGACTCTAAGTGGTTTTGATGTTGCCTCTATGACTGCCATCACAGCCTTGGGCAAATTATAGAGTGCTAACAGAATGGCGACCATATTGGGGAAAGTTCCCCAGTAGTACACCTCAAAGCTCTAGATTTGATCACTGATGGTGGACAGTGACCAGACACCAGAAGGCTGAGATTATTCACCTGGTGACTCTAATCAGCTCCAGACAGTGCCAAATCAAAGACTCCACTGGAGGAAGAACTTAAATCATGGCCAAGCAGCCTAGAAAGACCAGGTACTCAAGCTCAAATTGCATTCAAGACATCTTTGGTTTTATCTGCAATTATGTTTTGTCTTATTCTAAGCCTGATCAAAAGTATACTACTGAAGATTACATTGACCACCTATTGATTAATGAGACCCAAAAGATTAGATCCCCAATTGTAGAATGTGTACATACTCATACACCTGTGCACACCCCAGATGCAACTGTAGAAAGCCTAGTGAGACATAAGCCTCCTGCTTTATCTCCTACTCTTGCAAAACCTATGGATGGTTGTAAGCCTCTTGCTTCATCTCCTGTGCTAGCAAAAGTCCCAGACCGATACCAGCCTCTAGATTTGCCTCCTATTCTCCATGACCTCCCTGTCAATTACATCAATAATCTGCCTAGGTTTGATGGAGAAAATGGGAAGATTACTGCTGAAAAGCATATTTAAAACCTTGAGGATTTCCTTGACCTTTATGAGGTTGAAGATGATGATGTCTGTATCAGGATGTTTGCCTTGTCTTTGCAAGGTAAAGTTAAAAATTGGTTTAGAAATCTGCCAGCTGCAAGCACCAGAAATTTTCATCAGTTCATGCAAGTTTTCTTAGATAGGTGGGTGATCATGGGGAATATTTTCCTCATATTAGAAGAATATAACCACTTGAAAAGAAAGCCCGGAGAGACAGTACAATAGCTCTCAACCAGGTTCAATGAGGTGTATCATTCAATACCTGTGGATGTAAGGCCACCTCCTGGTTTAGCTAATTTGCATTTCCCAAAAGCCTTTGATCCAGAAATGGCATTCCAGTTAAGAGAAAGAGACACTGCAACCCTAGAAGAAATGAAAAATATCACAGTCAATGTGGAAGCTAACCTGCTGAACAGGAAGGCAAAGCTAGAAGCAGTAAGAAAAGACAAAACAAAAAAGGAGCATGCGATATCCTTAGAAGTAAAGCTGGATATTCTGACTAACACTGTAAATGAAATGCTACACAAGATTAACAGGAAAGATGAAATTGCTTTCCAAAAGCCTCATGTATCATCGACTCTGGAAAGAACAAGAATAAATGTCCACAAAAACTTAGCATCCCAGCCCCTTTATCCTAAACCACTGGAGGATTTCTTCATGTACTCAATTCACAACACAGCCAAAGATGAAGTTCAAAGTCGGGTGGTGGTGGAAAATTCTCTAGAGATGATATGCATGTTTGATGACCCCCCCTATATAGATAATATGCTCAGATCTGATCTTCAGTATGGTGACTATATGGTTGAGATTGAAGATGATTGTTCAAAGAAACCAATATTACCTTCATGGGAGGAAGAAGCCCAGTTATCACAGTGCATAGATGACAATCAGATTTTGCACATCCAACAAGATTACAAGGAAGTGACGCAGAAAATTTCCCAAGAAATGAAGAATGTTTGCCCTTGTGTTTTGCTTCATTGTTAAGGGAGCATTACAAATAGATCGTGAATAGAAAGAATGAGGAAAATGAGGTAAACATAGAAGCTAATCCAAAGGTGCAGCCCTTGAGCCTTTTTGAAGGTCAAGCCTCAGATGAAATCATGAAGCCTGAAACAGATAATGAGCTGATCCATTATGATTCATTGTCGTCGTGTCCTATTTCTTTTCAAATTGTGAGAGGGAATCTTGGTCGGATTCTGGTTGAAAATCATAGTGTGAACCTTGAAGTACCAGGAAGGCCAATACCACCACCATCCAAAACATTTTATGACCCTATAGCTAATATTCTGGATGATGTGTGTTTTCAAAGTCCGACTCCATTTACTCCAAATGAATTAAAACATTGTTATGATATGGACATGTTCGGACAATCTACCCCACTGTCTGGTGCAACAAAGGCACCATTTCATAAACCATCAGAGCATCCACAGTCATATAAAGAAGTGTTGAAAGACACATAAGGCATAGGTGAAAACTTGAGTCTTGATGCTGAATTGTTTGAACTTGAAAATCAAAGGATGGGCCAAACCTATATTGATCCTGTAAATACATATATGAAAAAAAATTTCAATACAGGATATTTTTCCATTTCCAGTTTTTTTCCTATTGTTCAGGTTTATCAAATCTTATGTAAGGAAAAGCAGGTTGGAAATTAATCTCAAGCATGAGTAACAGACTTATTTCTAAGTTTCATCACAGACAGTGAAAGAACAGAGCCACTAGATCAACTATTGGATTGGCTACATTGGCATTTTTCCATTACCTAGCTGAGCAATGGTTGCAGTAGGATAGGTAGCAGTTTTGAATAAGCTCAGCATTCCGAGCATCACTTTTTTAGCATTGTTTATTTTAATTTGGTTTCAGTTGCAAGATCAAAACAGGTACAGGTTGCAGAATAAAATTTTGGGATCAGCCCAATGGATAAAGCATCGGTCTGCATGTTCATAGGTCCGTGGTTCTTGACACCTCTCAAAAGAGCTGCCATCCCTAGATGGAGCCACTGTTATAAACCTATAATTCATAGGATCATCTGTTGACTGGAAATTTTTCACTCTGGGTGTATAGGCTTGCAAATAATATTTCATCTCTGCAAATTATTTTCAAGGAAAAGAAAATAAAATTCACGGTTGTTGATGCTGAGTAGATTTTCCTAGCCCCATGGAGACCAAAGAAAGGGAAACAGTGCACAAAATCCATGTAATGCACTTATCCTAAGTTTTGGAGCAAATATGACTTTGCGCTCATAGAGTAAGGACAACACATAAATGAATGGTTGAGAAGCTGGCGCTGAGATCTACGGTTCACAAGTTTTTCCGGACCCCCCCCCGGACCATTCTACCTTTAATGGCAGGGGGAGGGTCCAGAATCGGAGATAACTAAGGCACAGATTTGAACAGCTGAAGCACCAAC
>JASDQU010881334.1:35342-45671 GCA_032191745.1 Picea mariana | reverse complement strand
TCATAGCTGCCCTTAGAAGAAAAAGGGATTTCTTCCAAGATTTGCTCAACCAATTCAGTGCTCCCTTACAATGGGCAACAAAGCGCTACAACGCTCTTTGCTAGATAGACAAAGAGTGCTAGCACTCCCTGTATATGAGCAGGGGAGCGCTGATCTTCCCAAAAGTTGTCAAGATGAGAAATTCTCATAGAAAACCTTTGTTTTGATTGTCTGATGATAGGGATTCTTCTTATAACATGTTTTAGGGGTTGTATCAAGTGTTTTCAAGGGGTCGTTCATGATGCAACACTTATAGAACAAGAAAGTGACACTTACAACACTTGCAACAAAAGTGCGACACTTACGACACTCATGACAATGAGAATGTGACATTATCGAAGTGAGTAATTTTGACGTGTAACAAATTCCCCCCAAAAGTGTGAAGTCAAAAAATGAAAGTTGATGGCCGAAACACTTTGTATATTCTTCGAAGCAAGGGTATGGAGTCAAGGAACCCGGTAGAAGCTCCAGAAAACCATCAAACATTGTTAATGTGTGTTCCATTCCTGAGGCATGCATACCTATGCTCAGACTATAAGTGACTCAAAGTATGGCTTCCAATAAATACACTGCGGATCCATATTGACTAAAGGTATGGCCACTAGAGATACAAAGAATATCCATACTTCTATGACATGAACTGATAGTAGCCACACAAAATACATAATGGAGCTACGACATGATAAAACATAGCCACAAACCAATACAATGTGGATCTATGTGACAACATATATATCAACATGCTCAAATGATTTCCTTTGCAACCTAGGCAGAACATATAACATAGTGAATGCTTAACCCAAGGTATTTGTCCCAATCCCGATGTGGTACAAATATAGCCATGTGAATAGATGATTTGATGTCGAACATGGTAGAAACCACTTGATTACTGGTCATTGAGGTAAACCATTAGCACCTGTGAGGGAAATCACCGATGATGTCAATGACTCCCAAGGTACCCTAGTACATTCCAACGAATTTGAATAAGCGATATGAGGTAGAACATTTGTGGAATCATCCGATCAGAGGTAAATGATGTAAACCTACTATCGGAAGCGAGGAGGCCTTCCGTTGAGGCATGTAGGTCCCAAGGTACTAACTAGTTTCTAAGTCTATTTCCTAGATGATGTATTGAAGTCGAAAGGAAAAGACTCGTCGAAGGAGGGCCTTGATGTATGCCCCATAATTGGTGTGAAACTGACACAAGAAAGTGATAATATATAGCAGATGAACATAGATTGACACATGTATGGAAATTGATAATTTTGTATATGGTTGACTCTTGAGGCAGATGCTTCCCTTGAACACTGAGGCATGACATGAGACTTGGAAACATAAATGTAGAATGAACCAAAATATAATGCAATGAGTGCTAAGGCATTCTTTGGATGGGTCAAAGGTCTAGAAAGACTCATAGGATTGGTTCAATTTAGAGATTTAGCGGATTATCAAGTGTTAAATATGGAGGTTAAAACAAGTGTCGTGTTCAAGAGAGATTGCAAGAGCTACTTTCAAAAGTTTTCAAAAAACTTGACCCACTTCCTTCAATTTTTTCCCCCATCTAGATAGATAAGTACCTCTTTTTAATTTAACGAGCTCGAGGAGGATAACACATGCTCGATATAACTCACCTTCGGTAAATACCTCTTTCTTTGTTTAACGAACTAGAAGAAGTAAGGGTTCATTCCCATATGGATCCTTCAATGTGTAGTTTAGTGAGTCCAGAGAAAGAAAACTTGGTGGTTTTTCATGTTTAGAGAGTTTGAAAAGAACTTAAAGGTGACTCTAGGGTTTTCCTTTTTTGTAATTTTAGTCTCCAAGGTCTGAAAAAGAGATAAAATATTACTAGGAAGACGCCCTTTCGAACCTTTTAATGACCGTGAAAGGAAGCAAGATCACTTGACAATATTTTCATGTTTAGAGAGTATGAAAAGAGCTTAAAGGAAAATCTAGGGGGTTCCTTTTTCGTATATCCTTTATGAGTCCAAAAAAGTGATAAAGGTATACTCGGTTACATTCTCATCTATTTGTGAGTGCGAGAAAGAAAAAATACTAAGCTCAATGGGGTTACAAGGTCATTGAAAGAACTCTACTCAAATTCCTGTACAAACAAGCTGTTCTGGGCAAAAGGCATTAGTAATTTCTCAAAAAATGACAAAAAACCAAAAATAGACTTTATAATGAGGAGAAATGACCAAATTGAACATATCAAATATCAAATCAGGGCAAAAATTCATTTTTACCTTTGTTTTTACTATTCTCCTCTCCTCCTTGAGTTTTTACCTCTTTTGGAGCATTTTTCGAGCATTGATTGTGGGGGATGTGGGCGACCATTTTAAAAACTATCCAGATCAAGTTGGTTGTTTCCTCCTCCTCATCATTTTCCATGTCTTTTTATTGCATTTTAGCCTTTAGTTTAGGTGTTCTAGGATCCTTGGGAAGCCCTAAAGCACTGAACTGGATTGATGCTCCCTCAAGGCATCGAGGGGAGCACCAATCGTGATTTCAACTCCCTGGTGTGTGCGTTGAGGGTATGCTAGCGCTCTTTTTTCTTCTTTAAGGGAGCACTAGGCACATTATCTTTTTTTTTTTTTTGATTTTTAGGCTAAAAGAGACAATTTATTTCTTTGAGGATTTAGCTAATGATGATTAATGGATGTATTTGTAGGTTTCATTCATAGCTAACCATGATTGAATGGAAAGAACGTGAGCACAAGTTTTATGACATTTCTTCTCTACAAGACCCTCAAGAGAGGGCGACCTTACACAATTGTGGCTTGTTCAAGTACTTCAAACTTCAAAACATGAGGAAAGAAGTGCTATTGCTTGAATACTTGATCAGTCTATGGGATGACAGTGAGAAATAATTTGGAATAGGGCCGCATATGCTTGAGATTGAGATGGAAAATGCATATTTTTTTGATGGGGCTCTCGAGGAGAGGGGAAACCATACTTATTTCCGGACACCGGGATACTCCGCGACTGATCGAGGAATATGTTTCTGAATACTGTATACTAGGGTCATGATTGGTAGGAGGAAGGATCATTATAAAAGATGTGATGGATATATCTCTCCAATATGTCCTATTCGCTATCACCAAGTTGGAGGGAAGCACTAGTGCCCATATCGCCTCAAATTCCCAAATTTCTTATGCTATTTAGTGCTTGGAACCTTGATTGTTCAAATGGAGTGCAAGGTTCTTGAGGAATGTTAAAGAGCAGATATTCAAATGCAAAACTGTCAGGAAAAAACAAGTTGGATATGGTTATTTCTTGGTTTCATTTTTTTTGGAGTAGATTCCATAGATGCAACCACAGGTTGCAATGATAGCACACCCTGTGACCAAGCCTCGCATGGAGAAGTGGACTAGTCTCTCTTCCAGGTTGGGGAATGAGCCCTCGACTTTTAGATTCACTGTTGACTTCTTCGCATGGTGGAGGAGGCAATTGGTGGTGATCAAATACTTCCCATATGCTGGGGTATATTTCAGGGGTAGTGTGGACTTGGTACTACCTGAGGCCATACAGTGGGATACATCAGGTATGAAATATCATAACTTTGTAACAATATTTTTGTTGCTTTTATATGCTTTTGGTTGTACAACAAGGGATATAAGTCATTTTGTTTTCATCATGCAGAAAGAGGTGCGTCACGTCCAACAAAGATGCCAACATTAGGGCGTCGTGGAGATGCATAGATGACGATAGAGCATGATTTCATAGTGGGGGGACTCCGGGAGTTGTAGAGGAACCTCTGGGGCTTGACCATGGGTGTTCCACCCCCGAGGAGGAGAGATGTGCCTCTACACCTTCAACAGAACATAATTGGGGTCTCCAAAGGCCTCAATCATTTTCTATGATTTGTGGCAAGGGCGGTAGTGTGCTATGTGGAGCACAACATGATATAGGGGGATGAGTAGAGTCCCGGTCATTTTGTAGTCCTTATGATGATTCTATGGGCATAAAGGCCCAAGTTTTCCCTCGTTATGTACTTTTGTATGATGTATTTTGACAAAAACTTTTGCTATCAAGCTTATATATATAAACGAATTTTGCGGTGGCTACCTATGTTTAATTTTTGTTTTATGTGATGTTTTTATACATATACTTTATGTTCCAAATGTTTATCTATGCGCAATATACCAATCCAACATGTAATTCACTAACGAATCTGCGATTGTGTTGAGTTCTCTCAATATGTGTTTGTATTCAAGAAATTCAAAAGTTCTTTCGATATGACGAACCCTTAGATGGAGACATAGTAAAGTTGAGTTGTGAACAACGTACTCACGACTTAGTTGACATACCACGAGTTGAGAATCGAGGTTGATAATAATTGAGATATACCTAGAGAAGAGGCTTCGGTTAAAATTTCGATGATGGCATGATACTCTGCAACGTTATTGGTTGCATATCCGAGGCAAATTCCTCTTGAACTCACTAACTCACCGGAGTGGTAGATGACCAAAGCTGCATAAGTGATGTTCTGGGTATGTCGACTAGCGCCATCCATAAACTCGAAATAGATGGGAAAGAATGATCTCATCTATGCATTCAATCACAAAGCGAAGTATAAGAAGTTGAGACAAAACTCGTGCACGCAAAAGAAAAGAAACACCAAGTCAAAAGTATATAGTGCAATAATGTACAAAGCACACATGTGATATATTTTATGCATAATACTTCTTGAGGTAAATCCCTTTTCGGGGATCACCGAGAGATATTCCATCGTAGTCTACTAACTCGTAGGCGGCTCTATATAACACGCATTTTATGATGTATGGCCCGTGCTACATGGGTTCTAACTTTCCTGCCCCAAGTTTGTCATGATCTTGATCATAGACTAGGACTAGATCTCCTTCTGTGAAAGTGTGAGGTTGGATGGACTTATCATATTGATTTTTCATGCATTTTTAATACGTCTCGTTGATGAGAGAAACATCGCGATGGGTTTCATCGAACTTGGTTAAATATAAGAATCGTTCCTCTTAGACATAAGTATGGGGTAAKATTTCTACGCTGAGTTTCAAYGAAGGGATATCACATTCAATCRATAACACTACTTCTATCCCRTATGCCAACTGGAAGGGTGTAAATCTAGTTATGGTTTTAACTGAAKTTTGATAAGCCAAGAGTGCAGAGAAGAGATGCAAGTGCCAAGAGTGCGRAGAAGAGATGCAAGTGCCAAGAGGTTTTGTTCGCTCCCACCATGCATTGAAGCATGGTMTTTAGGACTTTTTTGATGCATTCAACTTGTCCATTTTCYCGAGGATAGTAGGGGGATGAGTTTTYRTGGTGGAAACCTAACTTGGTGCTCAATTCACCCATCATCTGGTTCTGGAAATRGGATMCATGATCAGTTACAATAGCTTGTGGGACACCAAATCGAGCGATGATGTGGTTAAACACAAAAAGTGCTGCAGTGCRGCCATCGTTAAGGAATGTAGGCATAACCTCATCCCATTTRGTGAAATAATCGATGACAACAATGATATAATTGTGMTCCTTGATTGAGGTAGGMTTACATTGCATAAAATCAATGCCCCATTTTGCAAAGGAGCCGACAATGACAATGGGATGAAGTGGAGYTGGGTGGGTATGTGATTTATTYTGAAAGATCTGATAGGGTGGGMATKTTTTAATAGCCTCAATGCAATATTTGAATATAKAAGGCCAAAAATAWTTGACACATAATATTTTTGGGTTGTAGCCATCCYAGAAAGATGACCGCCACAAGCTCCAAGGTGACAGTCATTTAGAATTTTTTCAACCTTGTCATGGGTTAAGCAACGTCGTAAGACAATATCAATGCCACGATGGTACAAGGTGTCACCAATGATAAGGTAGCACTTTGAGTGGTGTCTAATGGGATGTCGTTCATCACGTGAAATGTTAGGATGAAAGCATTGGGTTTGGAGATAGAGAAGAATATATCCATACCATGGATCATACATACTAATAAGGAACAAGGATTCATCAAGAAGGGAATCACTGGGCTCAATATCCTCATTAGTATGCAAAAGCTCGCAAATTAATTCCACAAAAACCAACGATTTCTTAGCCTTGGATTTGGAAAACTCGAGATCGAATTTTTGGAGAATGATGATCCATTTGGAATATTTCCCCCCAATTACTTGACAAGTCAAGATGTGGTACACGAGATTCAATTCTGCAATGACCATGGTAGTGCGTAGCAAAATATAATGGCAAAACCTTTTGATGGAAATAACTGCTGCCAAATAAAAATTTTCAACAAGTAAATACCGAAGTTCAAGACCTGATAGACTTTTACTCAAATAATAGATCACATGTTTGGTGCCATCATCATCCTCTTGTACTAAAACCATAGAAATAACAATGGCGAAGTTATGTCTCACAGGTTTAACTTTTGGGTAAGTTTTGATTTCATGCAAAACGATCGATGGATCGATCCCTAGAATTTCTTCGTATCTCCAAGCGAAGATGTAGCGAAATTATTTAAACAAGGTGGTACAAGTTTCAAATTCTTTCGCTGAGCAATTTGCACCTAGTTGTATGTTTTCCACAATATCTTCTTTAATGGATATGTTGACAGTAATAGTGGAAGAGATGTTTCCCAAATTCCCATCAGATATGGTATCCTGAGTGAGTATTGGAGATTGGAGGGAGTCGACGATATCTCTAGGAAAGATAGATAAAATATCTTTCTCTATGTCATCCAAACTGGGAAGAAAGGACGACCGATGGTGGTTTTCATTCTAAGGTACCTCCTCGATACTAAGCATTTCCATAATAGATTCATCTGATGGAAAAATCTGTAGGATGTAATCGAAAGTAGAGGATAGGGAATCTAACCAGAATGGTAATGAATAAGTAGTAGACGCCAACAGATGTTGGTCGTCCAGGGAAGGGTTCACCCTAGTGTGGGGATACTTCCACCAACTCTTCTTCTTCTTTATTATTCATCGATCTCCTTACATTCGTATGCTCCTGTGCACAAAGCCACAGAGTTCAACTTCGCACCGGACAGGTGATCTGCGCACAATGCACTGGATCCACCTTCCTCAAAATTAGGTCAAGGCACTGAGCCAACTCCTTGATAGAAAAAATACTTACATACACCATCTGTGCATAAATAAAATTACATTCTCTTGCACTAAGCCAATTACTAGTCTTTGCACACAACTAACACTTACAAACCCCCTTTCTTACATCACTTTTCTATCTATTTATACATTTACGACGAGGCCTAAACATGGGTAAAACCATGGGCTAACATCCAATACCCGTTACATAAACCCTAATAACCCAAAAATCCCGCAAAACAAGCGAGATCCCGCGATCTCCGCTTCGCCTTGGTGCTTCATCTTCAACCAGCCTATCGAAGTCCCAAAAATGGTCAAACATGACCAATGTTCTCTCAAACTTGCTTGCACCGCATAGGCACCTGATGAATATGACTGGGAAGAATCCGATGATAGATCTCCAGTTGTGGATTAAGGATCTCACGTGCTCCACAATCTTGAACGTGATGAAGGTCCCCCACTTTGGCCGACATCAGGAGGTTAATGCTTGCGTTAGAATCCTCTTGTCATGCTATCATGGAGGGTATCTATGGCGTGGCAAGTGCATGACTATGGATCCAACGTTGATCCACTTGGTCATTGGATTAAGCATGCAGGGACTAAACCCTCACAAGTTCTACCTAGGAAAGACGTCAGATCGCTCCTTGGCCTAGCGTATCAAGGAGGCCTATGACAATGTAGAGAAGGGAAAGTAAGGCTACAAGGTAGCCTCCATCCAGGATGACACAATGCGCCTATCTTTTCATCTTATCGCTGGAAATCTTGTTCGAAAAAACCGCGAAGCGCAAGACCAAGGGTATGAGTTTCATTTCAGTTGGATTCTGATCTTGATCGCATTTGTCTTCTGGAAAATGCCGGAAGGAGAAACCTTCTCGGAAGTTGAGCCATTAGAATCGTTGGTCATGAGGTTTTCCACCTTGTGGTACACAAGTGATATGGCGAAGCAGTGGCAGTCAAATGCCATATTCCATACCTACTACCAAATACACTCCATCAATACAAGCCACTAACACAGTTCCACACAAACCGACACTTCATCTACATCACGATGCACATGGATGAAAGTAAGGAGGAGCTGTAGTCTTACTATAAATTGACTGATGAAGACATGGAAGAGATCACTAAGGAATGGCCAACAAAATTCCTTGTGCCAGTGGAAGATGCAGAACTTTCTGATCCCGTCATCATCGGAAGTCCATTGGTCACCCAGGTCGAACATGATGGACAGAGAAGTGAAAATAAAAAGAAGGAAAAGGAGGAAGTTCAGGACATAGAAAGTGATGAGAAGGACAACACATCGGAGGAAATTGCGCTTGACTCACCTGCAGGAGAAGGAGGAGACGAAGTGAACCAAGAGGAAGGAGGAGAAGAAGGAGACAAGCAATATAAAGGTGAAGTGGCACCGCCGAAGGATCCCCTCACCATAGTAGAAGCATCGCAGAAGTGGAAGGTTTTCCTGGAGAAACCTTCGTCCAGAACGAAGGCCCACTCCAACAAGCCTCAGTCGACGAATGTGCTCACAGTGGATGATATTGATATCATCATCATAGCTGTAGAGGATGATTTAGAAGACATCTTGTAGAGACAGGGAGCAAAGCAAGAGTTGATGTATGATAGAATAGAGAAGGAGCTCAAATACATCTAGCAAGCTATCCATTTGAGCCGTATAGTGCCTACTGCACTGTTAAGCCCTAATATTGGCTCATTACCCCTTAATTGGGTCATATTACATTAGTAATGTTATTTTATTTATGTCGGATTTATTCCATTAGTTGTAATTATACCTCCTAGTATCCTATATATACCAAGGAGACATTTTCATTTGGAATCATCTTGTACTTGAACATTTATGTGGGGTAAAAGGAGGTTGCCCCCTCGAAGAGGCTTATTATCTAAAATTATCTCTTTTTCAAGGTGTTGAGTACTTATTCTGAGGTTTTTCTATGCTATAGTGATATTTGGTTCTTAACATATGGTATCAGAGCTCAAGGTCTTGGGGTTTCGCTGTTACATCTGAGACACCTTGGAATTTTTGCTATAACTTTTTTTTTACAATGTTTCAGAAGGAACGACTTGGAGGATATTTGGTAGATAGATCAAGTTACTTTGGGTTAAAATTTAATCTCCCTAGGCCTTATAATTTTGGAGATACAACCTGTAGAAGATAGGGTTCTGAAATCATCCTGAACTGATTCATTGCGGAATTTTCGCTATAATTTTTTTTCTATAATGTTTCAGACCCAAAACTCTGGAGGATATTGACAAAAGTTAGTAAGGTATATGTGGTAACAAATTAAGCTTCTGGGTCATCTTACATTTGTATATACACCCTGTGGAAGATAGGGTATATGACTAGTTGTGTTGACTAGTCTCAAGAAGGTGTTCTAGGTAAAACAATCATAACTTCTTCCTAGAGTATCCAAATTGAGTGGGACTGGTTTCATTGGATATTGGACAGTCTGTAGTATTTTGGGTACGATTTTCATAATTTTATATCAATTAGTTTGTGCGGGGCATGCTATACAAGTGAGATCTCCTGGAAAGGCCAAAAATAAGCAAGTTGTGGGGAAGTTACCGTAGATTCCACTTGGCACATCCAATTTTTATTATACCCATGGCGTTGCAGAGAAGAAATATCAGAGAACTACATAAAAGAAATTTTCATACCCAAAAGGTCTGAAACTTGGGAGATACAACAGAAGAAAGATTGTCTAGCAGAACCACCTCAAAATCAAGGTTCAAAAGTGATACTTGGCCAACATGCCACCCAAAAAGGGAACTTCTACACCAAATAAGCCTCCATATAATCCTTCTTGGACTCTTGATGAAGGTGAACAAATTTGTAGGGACATAAATGATTTACAAAATAAGATAGTAACAAAAGATGAACTACACGATATGGAAGCTAAGTTGGAGGCAAAGATGGATGGTTTAAAAGAGGAGATCATGGAAGTATTGAAAAATTTTGTAATAGAGAAGACACCTGAAAGTGAAAATGCATCCCATGAAATTCATGATGAGGACACAAGGAAGGTGAATCCAGAATGGAGAAACTCCAACTTTGGGTTGAAGACCAACCACGTTCCTAAGATCGATATGAGGAAGTTCGATGGCAAGGACCCAATCACATGGATACTTTAGATGGAGCAATTCTTTGATCTACATAATGTGCCACATACACAAAAGGTACGAATTGCTTCTTTATATTTATAACCCAATCAATTTG
>JASDQU010881334.1:15139-28152 GCA_032191745.1 Picea mariana | reverse complement strand
TGGTTGCATAACAAGGATGTCCCTCCCAACCCACTCCCAACCATAGGCTTGTTGTTCATTTTCTCTCAACGGTAATATACCCTCAAGCTGAGGTTATGAGTCCACAAGGAGATTTGTCCCTCTTGTCTATCCACTCTCCACATTCAGCAGCGCAAAACCTAGGTTCTACTCCAACAACAATTCCAATCCACCAGCTCTTTTTCCCTCAACCTGAACAACGCAAGGAATGGGATCTCCTTTCGCTGCCATGTATTCCCTTGGGCCTTTTGACTTCCCTCTAGGGATCCAATGCATTTGGTTGGATAGGAATATCACAGTTAAGGGATCCATGAACTCTCAGTTTCTCTAGGAGTGTTCATAATGGCCTTCAAAAGGCTCTTGAGGCATTTCCTCAATAGGAACATGATCCACAAGCACACATCTTGTTTTTATAGGAAAACTAGCCACAATTCTAGCATAAACATAGCCCAATAATGGTTGTCATCAAGCACAGCATGGTTGGTGCTCTTCCTAGCACTCATCTCTTCTCTTGCTACTCAAAATCAACATGTAAAAACTATCCTCTTTTTGCATTCGAATTTCCTTTTCCCCCTAGCATGTTGACTCTCACACTCCCCAATGTTGATTGTGCTTCATCCCCATGCTCCCAATAACTATGGGATGTGACTTCTCACACCCACCCTCTTACATGAATTCCAGGTTTGAGTGTTTAACAATTCAAAGAGACGATTATATGGTAATATCACATTAACTCAAGCAAAATACATGGGTTTTCCTTGGATCCCCCTTTATCCCCCTCTCTCGTGGAATCATAGCCCCCCATCCTTTCTGTACTTTTCATATTGTATCCAATGATTATTATTTTATTAATTGTTTCAATGTACCATTTACATAATTTGGCCCTCGGCCATATTAATCAATGTGGGATATTCGCCCAAGAATATCAGCTCTCCAACCTAAATCACATGTATACAATTACATTATAATTCGTAGGGATCAAAACTGGGGATGTTACATCCCCTCCCCCTTATTTTTGCATTGTTCTTAGTTGCACAACACAATATAGGTGTACATACATATCAAAATGCTAGGCTCTCCAACCTTTAATCAACATATAGGCTCTTCGGCCTAAAAAAACATTGATACATATGCACTCTGGTCTCAAAATCCATACATAAGGATTTTACAATTTATAATTCTTGCAACAATTCTAGCTGGAAATATCTCTTTCCCTTTAGTCTACACAACCCAAGGAAGTGTACCCCCTTCTATACTCTACAATCCCTCAGTTTGTACCATTCCCCTCTAAGATCCAACGCATAACTGAACAGGAAGTATCAGAGATGTGATTCCATGAATCCCAACTACAACCACTTTCATAATTATCCGATTTTCATAGCAATTCCAACCAATAGGCTCCCATTCCCCTCAACCTGTGCAACCCATGGAACTGTATCCCCTTATATGCAATGTAGTCCCTCAGGATGTATTTCTTCCATCCAAGGCTCCAACACAAGGTCGGACAGGAAGTCTCAGAGTTGTCACTCCGGGAACTCCAGCTATCATAATGGAATCTCCAAACTTTCAAATAGTTGCAAATGTGCTTTCAGTATTACATATTTAAACTCCACTTTGCTTCTTTCGAGCTGCAAAAAGTCCACTGGACTTTACTTGTTCCATTCCTTTATTATCATGTAGGAGAGCACCAAATTACTACCAAACTTTCACTAGTCGCATGTAACTTGTTGCAATCATAGGGTTCCAGTGTCCTTACAATAGCCTTCTTGCCGAACTTTCAACTTCAGTAGCCATCATCTCATTTGTATGGCATACATACAATCATCATGACATATAATCATAGAAATTCACTTATTAATTTTCCAAATCTATTTCATATGGAAAATCAAGTTTCCCAAGCATGAGATTCCTTCTCAAAATGTTTGTCTCTTGCAGCAATAGGAATCAATCTTCCTTATGGGCTTACACCATTGTCATTTCCAAGACCACTTTTCCTAAAATTTTCTCAACTTTCATTCATCCAAACAAGTTGTTAGTATTCATGCACATTATCATCTCAATGCAACATTTACAATCAACCCATGAAGTGATTTCATAATTATATTACTCTAAAAATTCAATAACTTCCAACTATTATTCATTTAAATGTTATGAAACTATCATTCCTTGCACATGCATTATCTAACATACCAAGCTTTTCATAATGCAATCAAACATTATCAGCAAATTGATGTGCCACTACCCATGGCCACATCTACACAATTCATCCTTGCATTGACTCTGGAATACCACATATCAATATCATGTATTCCACCATGGTGAGTTGGAAGGTCTAGCCAACACCTCAAAACCTCATCCAAACTCTTCCCAATTACTTGTTCGAACTTTTGGATACCCTCCTCTTCCACCCATACACAACACTAGGAATACAATCCTCTAGTTCTCTTCAGTGTCGGTAGAGAGGTTGTAGTCCAAACATCGATTATAAATAAGAAGACCAATTGAGCACTTGCATAGCACTATTACCCTTCCATGTCCAACCGCATCATGGTCTCACACATGGATGTCTCTATTGGCATTCATTTTTATAGTAGGAATATGTCTCCTTACTTGACTTGGTTATGATCTCATAACCAACAAACATAACATGACATGCAATTAAATTTCTCATAAATGAGCATTAAACAACATTTATATACTCAAGGTCCTCAGCCTTTACATCAATTCAAATATTGAAAATTTAACTGAGGGAACTCTTACCTCAATTCCCTTCACCATTTATACATCATAAGCAACCCAAATGCATACTTGCATGGTTGTTATTACATTACTTGATGTTACCTAATCAATTGATATTTTGTAGAAGCTCATAGGCTCCCTTCACCAACCTATTCATCAACATTTTTCCATCATATTTGTCTTCATACGAATGATTACCACAAGTAGTGAAATCATTATCATTTTCATCCATGCTATAAACATTTTTCCTAGATACACAATTCATCATTAGTCTTATTGAATTATCATAACATCATTATTTCACATATAACAATAGACTACTCTCAGTCTAAAAGCATGTCCAGGCATGTCCACATGCGCAAATGCACATCAATATGCATTAATCAATTCATCTCATTATGCCTACTTCATGCACATGCATTCTAGCTTATTGTATGCATCAGACATCACTCATATCATGCACTCTAATGCATATATGTCTTATCTTTGTGTACTCCTTGTGGTTGTCCTTGAATCCTTTTAGATATGTGCATCCCTCTTCATTGTCGTTATGCTCATATGTGTGCCATTGTTCTCTGATCTGAACCTTTTCTACCCAAGTCCACTTGGACATTATGTACTTCCATCCAATATGCATTATTGGCCACTACCTCCACTTGGGAAATCATGTTCCAATCTTACATTGTTGGAACCTTCCAACACATTAGAATGGTCTAATTTATATCATTCCATCACCTTGATACTAGAGTAATTTCAAACCGTCTTAACCATCAACATTGTGGCATCCATTGCCATTATCTCTAGCTGCCCATTGGCTCTCACAATTTTTTAACACTTTTCTTTACCTCATTGAGTAATTTCCTTTGAATCTATGTCATATCTACCCGAGACCACTCTATTCTAAATGGGATGTCATATTTATTTTTTGAACTTTCATTGAATAACCTTTATTATCTTGTCCCTTTAACTCTTTGTATCTATACCCTGCTTCCATTGCATACTCTGATAATATAACTAGTCTTCTTACCCTGAATATTTTTAGACAAAAGTAGCTAATTCCTATTTAGGAATTACTTTTCAAGCATTCTTATGCCTTCCTTTAGAGATGACTAACCCATCCCATGAGTCACTCATCATCCTTGATTTCCTTTCTTTTATTTTGTGGCAAGCTCTTCATCAATCATTACATTTCTACCTTCATGGCTATTACGTCTCACCTTGCCTTTATGTGCCCATTGGTGGCATGCTTCACCTATTGGCTTCATTTTTTACATGAGAATATATGTTGATTCTCCTTTACAATCCATTTAGCATCTATAGTAGTTGAATATTGATTTGGATTTTCTCTTCTTGGGTCCTTTATCCACTTTTCATCACTTTCTCTATAGCTTGGCACTTCCTCTGCAAGCTCTTTATTGTCCTAGCCAACTCTACAAGCTCTAATCTACTTTCCTATCCATCAAACCATGGAATCATGATTTGTAACATTATCCATGCAATATTCACTCATGACATATTATCTTCTTGTTAACAATACCTAGACACAACATTCTCTGCTTCAATGTTTCTTTGCTTATTAACAATGCCCTATTATTAAGCTCAACTCATTTTTCCATTATCAGGATATTGCATTTCCAAACATGTCTCCACACCTTGTCATATGAAATATAATGAGTATCAATACTCTTTTTGAAATAAAATACTCACCTTTGTCATGTACTTCTGACATCTAGAAATGTTTTTCCAAAATTGACAATGTTTTGGAAAACTTTGATTTTAAAGTAGTTACATTATTCATGGAATCCAATTCCACTTTTTCCTGCAACTTTATGTAGCAACCTTATGCTTCCCTAGATAAATTAAGCCTTCTATCATATTTTCCTTTGGATTACCTTTCAAATGGTTGTACTCATGTCTGGATCTGATTTCTAAGCTAACAATTATGGCTCTCTGAAATCAGCGGTTTCACCCATTTTTTTGCATTTGTTTTACTGGTGCAACAATTTTCAAAGGCTAACCTTGGATACATGTAGCAGAAAATTCCTCAGGAATCATAAAATATTTTATATTAGGAGAAGAAAGGGTTTATGATTATGAAAGTATATCAACTCTCGTATTTAGAATCTAATGCTCCATTCAAATTTTGTATAAATTTGGAATTGACGACTTTGTGTTTTTACACTTCCTGGACTTCAAAATTCTATATAAATTTTAGTTGGCTATCTCCCAAAAGGAGAAAAACTAAGAAAACTACCCCAAGACAAATTTGTCTATATTGATGTGTAGGTAAAATGTTGACTACATAATTTTTTCCAGATTTGTGATCTGGGGTCCCTTTTCCTCCGCTGAATATTTCAAAAATCCTCAAAGTGCGCCCTGAAATAGTGGATTTTTCCCTGTTGAACATCTCCAAACCAACTCCTTTTGAATTTTACCGGGATTCTAAATGGGTATCTCCATGCCTACTTTTTGAGATATCTAACAAATTTTCACTTTTATTTGAGATCTGGGATGATAATTATGGTATGTTGAAGTTTAGATTGTTTTCTCATTTTTATCCCTCTAAGTTGCAAGTGTCTTATCTTCCATCCTATACAATTTAAAGTACCCATATTCCAATTATGGTTCCATGGATGTATTCTATTTTCCATTAACTTCCCATATACTTCTCTTATGCCGCAAACTGACTTCTGAGCAAGGATTTATGCCCTCTGGAAGTAAACTAGTACCTAATTTATACCAAGTATTGTTTCAGTTGTAACTTTCTCATACGAGCTATGTTTTGTGTTTGGAATGGCTCGTTGGAAAGCTCTTACTGAGTTGTTTCATTTAAGTAATAGATATTATATGTACCAAAGGTACACACATTTCTAAGGATTTTGATCCCATGAAAATGTTATTTAGGGCCTCAAAATGCCTCTGCAAGTTTATGACCTTCGAAATACTGAAAATATTCATAAAAATCGACTGGTTTATTGTTATAGTTTTCCATAAAATGGGTTGAATTTGTCTTCAAACTGTTCGGCACTATTGTATCACCCTGTTAATCTGACATGTGCCTTCCATCGACAATTTTTCCTCCATCGACCATCGACAAAACCTTCATGGACTCTTCCTGTTGGAGTGGTCAAGTAGCATGTTATAAAGGTTTTCCCAAAACCCACAAGATGCAAGCCTATCAGAATTTACCTTCATGGAATTTTCCCATTGAGAGGATCAACTTAACATGCTCGCAGTTCTTCCTGAAATACGCAACCCGCATGCCTATTGGACCTTAACTTCGTGGACTTTTCCCATTGAGAGGATCAACTTACCATGCTTATTGTTCTTCCCAAAATACGTAGCCATCATTCCTATCGAACCTTACCTTCACGGAATTTTTCCATCGGGAGGACTAACTTACCAGCTTGTGGTTCTTCCCAAAATCTGTAGCCTGCAAGCCTATCGGGCCTTACCTTCATGGAATTTTCCCATCAGGAGGATAAAATTACCATGTTCACAGTTCTTCCTGAAATATACAGCCAGAAAGCCTATTTTTGAAAGGATTTTCTTGAAATTATTTGTTCAAAAAATCTTTTCCCGAAAGCTGATTTTCCAGAAAAGCATATTCCCAAACGCATTCTCCCGAAAACTAATTTTCCCAAACATATTATTCCAAATGCAATATTTAGAAAAGAATCTTCTATGTTGGATCTAGACTGTCGATCTTTGATATCAAAGTGATCTCAACCATAAGTCCACCAAACTGCTCCAAACTTCATTGGGCCTCTCCAAACCCGCAAACGAATCTTGATCATTGATTCTTAAATTCAAGTGATCTCCATCGTTGATCCATCAACTCTATTATGTGACCACTAAATTCTGCCACCATGGACCTTGTCATTCCACGTCATGGATATGGTACACATCATCATCTGTACGAAATTTTCCAAAAATACCAAACATTATAATTTTTTCGAAACTTTATACTTTTACTAAAAAAAATCGACCAAAAATGTTCCTTCATTTTTCGACCGACATGGAAGCTCTGAACTTATCTTTCCATGGTCAAACATGACCCTACAACTATTAACTTGGCATCCCTTGTCAAATTACATGCATTATCCACCCCAAAATTTGGGAATTTTACTCTGGTTTCACAATTTTCTCCAAATTTGTCACAAAATAAAAATATGTAACAACGGTTTTTTTCAAATTCATGTTGATCCCTRACCCATATGGTCTRGTGTTGAACCAAAATATTTGATACCAATTTGTAACATATCTTCCTGCTAGAAATTAAATTTAAAATGTCCCATACATATAAAATGAACCAAGGGTCAGCATGCCCATAATTTTATATGCATCTAACAACATATTTTAAAACATGAATGCAATTGTTCAAGAAAAAAAAAAACATGGCATTCATATAAAATGATTTACTTAGTGGAATTAATATCACAAAGAATAACATAAAACTTTGATGTTTATAAAGTAACCAATTAGCTACGTAAGAAGGACGTTCCTCACAGCCATAGGCTTGTTATTCATTTTCTCTCAATAGCAAGCCACCCACGAGTTGAGGCTATGAGTCCATAAGGAGATCTAGACCTCTTAATTGTCCACTCTCCACATTCCGTAGCCAGAAACCCAAGTTCTACTCCAACAACAAATCCAATCCACCAGCTCTCTTCCCCTCAACCCACACAACCCAAGGAATGAGATCCTCCTTCTCTACCACACAATCCCTCGGGCCTTCCCACTTTCCTCTAGGGCTCCATTGCACTTGCTTGGCTAGGAATGTCACAATTGGGGACTCTAGGAACTCTTATCTACTCCAGGAGTGTTCACGGTAACCTTCATAAGGCTCTTGAGCCATTTCCTCAACAGGAAAATGATCCACGAGCACACAGCCCATTTTTACATGCACACCGACCACAATTCCAACGTAAAATCAGCCCAATAATGGCTACCATCAAGCACAACATGGTTGGTCGTCTTCCCGACTCTCAACTCTTCTCGTACTTCCCAAAATCAGCATGTAAAAATTGTCCTCTTTTTTCATTCGAATTTCCTTTCTCTCCAAGCATGTTGACTCTCACACTCCCTAATTTTTATTTTACTTCAACCCCATGCTCCCAATACCTATGGTATGTGACTTGACTTCTCACATCCACCCTCTAACAAGTCAAAGAAAGGATTATATGGTAATGGCATATTAACTCAAGCAAAAGACATGGGTTTCCCTTGGATCCCCCTTTATCCCCCTCTCTTATGGAATCATAGACCCCCATCGTTTCCATCCCTCTCGTATCACAGCCAAGGATTATTATTTTATTAATTATTTCAATGCACCATTTACATAGTTTGGGCCAAAACCATATTAATTAATGTGGGATCTTTTCCCAAGAATATCATCTCACCAGCCTAAATCACATTTATACAATTACATTATAATTTGCAGGGATTAAAATTGGCGATGTTACAGGTTGTTTCACATCCCTGTCATGTTTCTCCACTTCTCATGAGCATCCATATCATTGATGGAGACACCCTAGTGTCACAGAACTTACTCTACTTCCAACGAGTTCCTAGAACCCTAGTGGAAATATTTGCCTGTCAAAAAAATAAGATAAATTTTATTTCCCAATCCTTTAGCACTTGTAAATTGGATTTAGCACTGGTAGATTTGGGAAATAATGACTTTTTACAAACTTGTGGGCATGATGCTTATTTGTAGGGAATTATTAACCATGTCTAAGTAATAAAAATGTGTTAATCCCTAGACAAATCCCCATGTTATGTATAAAACCCCTTATTAATCCCTAGCTATTGAATTATTACATTTCTAGTGTTATATGTGTAGGTCGGCTAGAACCCTTCATTGCACCCTTTCATCATAATTGCACCCATTTGTCTTAGGATCATAACTTCTCATCTCATATTGTATTATGAATTGGATATATTGTAAAAGGATTTTTCCCCCTTAAGTGGACCGTAATCATAAATGTTTTATCATTTTTTAAGGCGTTGGATCATAACATATGGTATCAGAGCATTGATCCTAGGGTTTTTCTTCTCCAAAAATGCCATCTTATAATTTTTTCTATAACTTTTTTTATGGGATGATTCGGATAGCAAAAATTGGAGGTTATTTATAATACATTGCAAGGTATATGTGGTAGAAATTTCAGCTTCTAGGTCATTATACTTTTGTAGATACACCTTGTGGAAGATAGGGTTTTTTACTAGTCATATTACTAGTCTCAAGCAGGTGTCTCGGGTAAAATCATCATATCTTCTTTAGATAGGATCCAAATTCAGTGAGACTAGTTGCATTTGAAATAGGACAGTCCGCAGTATTTTTGGTATAATTTTCAAATTCATGTATCCTATATTGGACACGTGGCATTATATAAAAGTTCACTCTCCAGAAACATCCAAAAAGAAGCAAGGCYTGGGAAAGTTATCATAACTTTCACTTGGCACATCAAATTTAGGTAAGACATGTGGCATTAAAGATAGGACATATCAGAGTACTACATRCTGAAATATTAGATTTAGAAAGGATAAAATTCAGAAATACATCAAAATGAAGGCTAKTYAGGAGGACAGACTCCAATTTAAGGGYTTGAAARGTATGTAACTTACAATTGACAGAACCTTTTATTGGAAGATYTGTTTTTTTTATTCAAAATTTGTGATAAAGAGAAAATAGAGGATTATTATTTTTTTTTTATCTCATGTGGCTCCAAAAATAATCTCAACACCAATTAAACCTYCTGAAAGCTCACATAGGATGTCGGAAGAAAATGAAGATTTTGAAAACAAGTTATCCCAATTAAAGAACCAAGTTGATGAAATGAGTGGTAGTATGTTGAAACTAGTGGATTTATATCATTCTCAAGAATCCCTAAAAAASGAGATGGAAAATAAGATGGAAGAGAAGATGATTGAAAATCGRGAACATATGGAAAAGAAGATGAATGAAAATAAGAAAGACATGAAAAATATGATGGATGTRAATAATGAAGAGAYGAAAAGAAATATGGAAAAAATAGAACAGACAACTATGGAAGCCTTAATTGGGAGGTTACCTAAAATTGATCAGGTGTCTGAAGGGACTCATGAAAATAAAGGTAGTATTAATGTTGAACAACCTGTCAATAATAAGCAATTTTCAAGTGGATTTAAATCTAATAGTGGAGTTAATTATGGTGGGGTTCCTCAATTCAACTTTCCCAAGATTGAATTAAAGAAGTTTGATGGAACAGAGGTCTTTACATGGGTGAACCAAATAGAGAAATATTTTGAACTACATAATATTATGGATGATAAGAAAAGGATCACATAGCAACTTTGAACTTTGAGATAAAACCATATCAATGGTATCAATGGGCAGTTAAAACAAAGCCCCCTTTTTATCATTATACTTGGGGTTTATTTACAAGAGACTTAGAAGCACAATATGGGAAAGTTTGGGAACATGACTACTTCAGTCAATTGACAAGAATCAAGCACTTAGGAGACATTGAATATTATARTTCACAATTTCAAGTATTGGCCACAATGGTGGATAACATAAGTGATGAACAATTGTTGCAAGCTTACATGGGTGGATTAAAAKAAGACATTAAACATGAGATTTTCTTAAGACATCCTACAAATATTATGGAAGCTCTGCAATATGCTCGTCATATTCAAGCCAAGAATAAGGCTACACACAAKTCTACCATTGGAGCATACACAAGAAGAAGAGATTGTTTTGGGGTTCATAAGACAATTGTACCTCAACCGACAAGGTTGACACCTCAACAAATGGATGAAAGAAGAGAAAAGGGACTATGTTTCAATTGTGATAGCAATTACAGTAAGATTCATATCTAGAAGAGACTACTCCAACAATATATTGTCATGCATTGGCTAGCATCAACACTCCACAAACCCTCAAGATACAAGGATACATCAAAAATAAAAAGGTAACAGTATTGATTGATTCTAGTAATACCCATAATTTCATCAATTACAAGGTAGCAAAATATCGAAATTGCTTTGTATATCTCACACCAGAGTTCCAAATAATGATTGTAGATGGAGGTATCATAAATTGTTCAAGGAAATACCATAGTATTAAGCTCAACATGGGGAGTATTTTTTGGATAGCCCCATGATTTCCATCCAAATGGGTGGTGTCGATGTTTTATTAGGGGTCCAATGGTTACAATCATTAGGAATAGTGGCCCTTAAGTTTCAATATATTTTCATGATATTTTACTCTAATGGAAAGGAAATTGAGCTTAGAGGTATCTGAGGGAAACCCTTTCAAGTGATAAGCTCTAATAGCATGAAAAAATTATTGAAAAAGGGACACTAGGGTGTAATTTCACAATTGTTCTCACTTTATGTTCAAACATCTACATCCTCTACTCCATTAGATCTCCAAATAGTTATCAACAATCATTCCTAGGTATTTGGTGAAATACCTAAGGGTCTTCCACCTGCTCAAGATCATGACCATATTATTCATTTGCAACCAGGAAGTGTACCACCTAACATTAGGCCCTATAGGTATCCATATGCACAAAAGACTGAGATTGAACACATGATCCAGGAAATGTTAGAGCTTGGCATCATTCAACCTAGCCAAATTCCTTTCTCTTCACTAGTGGTGTTGGTTACAAGAAAGGATGGTTCATGGTGTATGTGTCTAGATTATATACAACTCAACAAAATGACCATCAAAGATAAGTTTCCTATTCTTGTCAATGATGAATTATTAGATGAATTGCATAGAGCAAAATTCTTTACTAAGATGGATCTTCATTCAGGATATCATCAAATCATAATAAAGTAGCAAGACATTCTAAAAACAAGTTTTAGAACACATGAAGGTCATTATGAGTTTTTGGTTGCCATTTGGACTTACTAATGCACCTTCAACATTTCAAAGCTTGAAATGAATTATATTTTCAAGCCCTTCCTTAGAAAATTGGTGTTAGTATTTTTTGATGACATACTAATCTACAACAAATCTTGGGAAGAGCATGTACAACATGGTGATAGAGTATTACAACTATTGGAAGAGAAACAACTTTATGCAAATCCTTCCAAGTGTGCCTTTGGGGTTCAAGAAGTGGAATATTTGGGCCATATTGTATCTCATGAAGCTGTAAAAGTGGACCCTAACAAAATTAAAGCTATAAGGGAATGGCCAATTCCCAAAATCTTGAAGAAACTTAGAGGATTCTTAGGATTGACAGCCTATTACTGTAAGTTTATCAAGAACTATGATCAAATAGAAACACCTCTAACAACATTATTAAATAAGGAAGCATTTTCTTGGACCGAAGAAGCAACCAAATATTTTGAAAAACTTAAGGAGGCTATGTGTACAACTCTTGTCCCGGCCACACTTGACTTTACAAAAAAAATTATTGTGGAGTGTGATGCCTCATGCCATGGAATTGGTGTAGTTTTAATGCAATAAGGAAGGCCCCTTTCCTTTGAAAGCATCCAACTTAAAGGAAAAAAATTATTCAAACCTATTTATGAAAAACAAATGTTGGCCATTGATCCAAAAAATATCCATAGAAGGCTAAGAACAACTCAGAACTCGTAGAGACAACTCAGAACACTCAGAATGGTTTCAGCAGACAAAGAAAGGGAAAAAATTCAAAGTTCCCAAAACTCAGTAAAAATTACATGATCATGAAGAGCGTGTCGCAATATTTCTAACGACGCAAACGGCTCGTCAAACGGAGTTACGGATTTAAAGATATTTGCGGTCAAAGTTTGGTCAAACTAGCCAAGTCAGCAGGGGATGAGTCAGCATCCATACTGTTGATGTCAGAATCCATACAGAACATGTGGTAGGAGAAGGAAGGTGACACATGTCATGCTGATGTCAGCATGGTGACATGGCAACACCAGAAGCTGCCACGTGTCACCCAGTTTTGGTGTTTTCGAGTCGATTCGTAGACCGATCGGATTGTGCCACATGGCATTCTGTACAGTCCGTACCCTGACATGGAATGATGATGTGGTGTGTTGATGTGGCATGATGATGTGGCAGAGGGGCCTAGTGAGAGGTTTCCATGTGGCCCAATCAGAGGTTGCCACGTGGCAAGCAAAAAATGCACAATGACAGTCCGTGAGTGAAATTTGAAAAAAATATTAAGTTTGGTTGGTCCGCCAAATCTGGCAGACCATGCCAAACTTGGCCACAAGTTAAACCGTTGGGATATAGATTAGTGCCACCACTAAACTTAGCAAACAAA
>JASDQU010881334.1:4366-15119 GCA_032191745.1 Picea mariana | reverse complement strand
TCTACCATTGGAGCATACACAAGAAGAAGAGATTGTTTTGGGGTTCATAAGACAATTGTACCTCAACCGACAAGGTTGACACCTCAACAAATGGATGAAAGAAGAGAAAAGGGACTATGTTTCAATTGTGATAGCAATTACAGTAAGATTCATATCTAGAAGAGACTACTCCAACAATATATTGTCATGCATTGGCTAGCATCAACACTCCACAAACCCTCAAGATACAAGGATACATCAAAAATAAAAAGGTAACAGTATTGATTGATTCTAGTAATACCCATAATTTCATCAATTACAAGGTAGCAAAATATCGAAATTGCTTTGTATATCTCACACCAGAGTTCCAAATAATGATTGTAGATGGAGGTATCATAAATTGTTCAAGGAAATACCATAGTATTAAGCTCAACATGGGGAGTATTTTTTGGATAGCCCCATGATTTCCATCCAAATGGGTGGTGTCGATGTTTTATTAGGGGTCCAATGGTTACAATCATTAGGAATAGTGGCCCTTAAGTTTCAATATATTTTCATGATATTTTACTCTAATGGAAAGGAAATTGAGCTTAGAGGTATCTGAGGGAAACCCTTTCAAGTGATAAGCTCTAATAGCATGAAAAAATTATTGAAAAAGGGACACTAGGGTGTAATTTCACAATTGTTCTCACTTTATGTTCAAACATCTACATCCTCTACTCCATTAGATCTCCAAATAGTTATCAACAATCATTCCTAGGTATTTGGTGAAATACCTAAGGGTCTTCCACCTGCTCAAGATCATGACCATATTATTCATTTGCAACCAGGAAGTGTACCACCTAACATTAGGCCCTATAGGTATCCATATGCACAAAAGACTGAGATTGAACACATGATCCAGGAAATGTTAGAGCTTGGCATCATTCAACCTAGCCAAATTCCTTTCTCTTCACTAGTGGTGTTGGTTACAAGAAAGGATGGTTCATGGTGTATGTGTCTAGATTATATACAACTCAACAAAATGACCATCAAAGATAAGTTTCCTATTCTTGTCAATGATGAATTATTAGATGAATTGCATAGAGCAAAATTCTTTACTAAGATGGATCTTCATTCAGGATATCATCAAATCATAATAAAGTAGCAAGACATTCTAAAAACAAGTTTTAGAACACATGAAGGTCATTATGAGTTTTTGGTTGCCATTTGGACTTACTAATGCACCTTCAACATTTCAAAGCTTGAAATGAATTATATTTTCAAGCCCTTCCTTAGAAAATTGGTGTTAGTATTTTTTGATGACATACTAATCTACAACAAATCTTGGGAAGAGCATGTACAACATGGTGATAGAGTATTACAACTATTGGAAGAGAAACAACTTTATGCAAATCCTTCCAAGTGTGCCTTTGGGGTTCAAGAAGTGGAATATTTGGGCCATATTGTATCTCATGAAGCTGTAAAAGTGGACCCTAACAAAATTAAAGCTATAAGGGAATGGCCAATTCCCAAAATCTTGAAGAAACTTAGAGGATTCTTAGGATTGAGAGCCTATTACTGTAAGTTTATCAAGAACTATGATCAAATAGAAACACTTCTAACAACATTATTAAATAAGGAAGCATTTTCTTGGACCGAAGAAGCAACCAAATATTTTGAAAAACTTAAGGAGGCTATGTGTACAACTCTTGTCCCGGCCACACCTGACTTTAAAAAAAAAATTATTGTGGAGTGTGATGCCTCATGCCATGGAATTGGTGTAGTTTTAATGCAATAAGGAAGGCCCCTTTCCTTTGAAAGCATCCAACTTAAAGGAAAAAAATTATTCAAACCTATTTATGAAAAACAAATGTTGGCCATTGATCCAAAAAAGATCCATAGAAGGCTAAGAACAACTCAGAACTCGTAGAGACAACTCAGAACACTCAGAATGGTTTCAGCAGACAAAGAAAGGGAAAAAATTCAAAGTTCCCAAAACTCAGTAAAAATGACATGATCATGAAGAGCATGTCGCAAGATTTCTAACGGCGCAAATGGCTCGTCAAACGGAGTTACGAATTGAAAGATATTTGCGGTCAAAGTTTGGTCAAACTAGCCAAGTCAGCAAGGGATGAGTCAGCATCCGTACTGTTGATGTCATCATCCATACAGAACATGTGGCAGGAGAAGGAAGGTGACACATTTCATGCTGATGTCAGCATGGTGACATGGCAACACCAGAAGCTGCCACATGTCACCCAGTTTTGGTGTTTTCGAGTCAATCCGTAGACCGATCGGATTGTGCCACGTGGCATTCTATACAGTCCGTACCCTGACATGGAATGATGATGTGGTGTGTTGATGTGGAATAATGATGTGGCAGAGGGGCCTAGTGAGAGGTTTCCATGTGGCCCAATCAAAGGTTGCCACGTGGCAAGCAGAAAATGCACAATGACAGTCCGTGAGTGAAATTTGAGAAAAATATTAAGTTTGGTTGGTCCGCCAAATCTGGCAAACCACGCCAAACTTGGCCACAAGTTAAACCGTTGGGATATAGATTAGTGCCACCACTAAACTTAGCAAACAAACCTTATTTATATATATATATATATATATATATATATATATATATTGTAACCACATAAAACCAAAAGGGGGAGGCCCGTGGGTTTGACCCTGGGACCTCCTCCCCCATATGCGCCTTAATATTCTGCCCAAACCAACAGGCCAACGGCCATACATTGTAACCAACATCGTGAACTTTACTTAAATGTTGAGTATGCCCAGCCAAAGAGGGGGAGGCACGCATACAGTATGTCTTCTTGAGTACGAAATTCTATGCAGTCCAGTCATTAATGCAGGTTGTGGAGATGGCACGAAAACTTAGACAAATTTCTTCTTGGGCCTGGGAGTGACAGAGTCTGATCGAGGCATGGAGACAGTCATTTTTGGGTAATTCGACGCCACGAATTCAGTGGTGTTGTATGTTTCCTGGTCTAAGCATTATTTTTGTATCTTGATTTCAGAATGAGTTATACTTATGTATTTTGCCAAATTCTTTTGTTGAGTTAATGAAAGAGCCTACTCATTTGAGAGCAGGACCCAGAGACGTATTCCACCAAGGGCGAACTCTGTTATCAATTTTTTTTGTGTTCGGATTTGATTCTTATGTCTCTTCATTTTTTAGTTTTTCCTTCTTTAATGGTGCACTTTAATTTATGCTCATTTAATTCAATTCTTTATAAGTCACTCGATGAAAAGATCTTGGATCATCCATGCTACATGCAATTCATAAATTGCACCCTTACCTAATAGGAAGATACTTCAAAGTAAAAACAGATCATGATAGTTTTAAGTACTTCTTGAAGCAATGATTATCTTGAAAAGAGAAACAAAAATGGGTTACAAAGATGTTGGGTTATGACTTTGAAATCATCTACAAAAAAGGAAAACATAATGTTGTGGTAGATGCCCTTTCAAGGAAAGAAGAAGAAACATAAGGTTCACTATGTGTTATTTCTATTCTGCAATCTGATTGGGTAGAAGAACTAAGGATAGAATGGAAGAAAGATCAAGAGGTATCCAATATCATTCAACAACTACATGAGGACCCCAATTCATAATATAATTTTGTATGGAAGAAAGATTTTCTATGGTATCATGATCGCCTATATTTGTGTAATAATTCCCAACTCAAACAGAAGGTCCTTATGGAATTGCACACTTATCCTATAGGAGGACGTTCAGGATTCTTGAAAACATACCACAAGATCAAGAAGGATTTTTTATGGGAAGGTCTTAAAATTGATGTTCAAAATTTTGTGTCTAAATTTTTGGTCTGCCAACATAATAAAGGAGAGACAATCAAGACGATGGGTTTCTTACAACCATTATCTATACCAAGTCAACATTGGGAAGAAGTTTCAATGGATTTTATTACAGGTTTACCCACATCCGAAAGAAAGACTGTCATCATGGTAGTAGTGGATTGACTGAAAATGTATGCCACTTTTTTCTCTCTTTCTCATCATTTTAAAGTATAGTAGCTACAGTGTTCATGGAAACAATTCAAAAGCTACATGGAGTCCCCAAGATTATTGTAAGTGACAAAGATCCAATTTTTATAGGAAGTTTTCAGACTAAATTATGTTTTTGTTTGGGTACTCAATTGGATCACAACTCATCTTAGCGCCCTCAATCTGATGGAAAAAATGAGATTGTGAATAAATGTCTAGAAGGATATCTTCGTTGCTTTGCATCCAATAAATATAAACAATGGGTCGAGTGGTTTCCCTTGGTGGAATAGTGGTACAACACATCCTTCCATACTTCATCAAAAATGTCCCCATTTCTAACACTTTATGGATATCAGCCTCCATCCATTACATCACCCTTGAAAGGGAATACAAAGGTTCAAGAAGTGGAGGACCACATAGAGAACCAAAAAGAGGTCCTCAAACTATTGAAGGACAACTTGGTTATGGAACAAAATAGGATGAAACAACAAGCAGATCAACATCACAGTGAAAGGGAATTTGAAGTGGGGGATTGGGTATTTTTGAGGCTACAACCATACAAATATATGTCCCTCAACCAAAAAAATAAAGAAAATAAATTAGCACCCAAATATTATGGCCCCTATAAGGTTCTACAAAGGATTGGAAGTATGGATTACAAATTGGAGTTGCCTCCATATTCACATGTACATCCAATCTTCCATGTTTCTTGCTTAAAAAAGGTCATTGGAAACAAGATCTTAGTCCAAACTGTTTTACCAGAGATCAATGAAGAGGGGGGAATAATACTAGAGCCAAAAACAATCTTCGAAACAAGAATTAAGCAACAAATAAATCAAGCAATTACAAAGTACCTCGTAAAATGGAAGAACCTACTAGTGGAAGAGGCGACATGGGAAGATGAGTTCTTCTTGCAGAAGCACCCGTGGTTAGTCAAGTGTTGAGGAAAACATGTGTTTGAAGGGTAGGGGCATGTTAATCCCTAGACAAATCTCAGTGTTATGTATAAAACCCCTTATAATCCCTAGTTATTGAATTATTACATTTCTAGTGTTAAATGTGTAGGTCAGCTAGAACCCTTCATTGCATCCTTTCATCATAATTGCACCTCTTTGTCTCCTATATATATATCAAGGAGACCTAGTCTTATTATCATAATTTTTCATCTCATATTGTAAAAGGATATTTCCCCCTCAAAGTGGACTGTAATCATTAAATTTTTATCATTTTTAAGGCATTGGATCATAACATAATATACCCTAAAAATGCTTGGCCCTAGATGTTTGACTGGCTACCTTTTACATGCTATGATAATTTAGTGGGAATGAACAAAATCTTTTATCCAGTTAAGTCATCACTTACCTAAAGTTACAATATTTCTAGAAGTTAATCATTGATAAATATCTAAGTTCCACCACTGTTATGATTATTTCTAGTAACCCTTATAATCTTTATTTGTGGCTTTCTTTTGTGGCCATAACTAAATGGTTCTTTGATCCAGAATTGGATCCAGGAGCTTGATGAGGCTCGGAAAGGCCTAAAAATCAAAGTTCTCGTAATGGCTTCAAAATGGACATGTGTGTAGGTATCATCGATACGAACCCAACTCAACTTGAATGGGCTCAAACGGACGTTGTATGCTCCTGATATGGTGATCTGTCCATTTTTGCAAACAGGCAAAAAAATTATGAATCTACAGTCCATACAGTTCCATGTGGCAACGGACTATACAGGTCATACGGTCGTACAGTTGACGTGGTAGGCACAGCTGGAAGCTTCTGGAGATGACACGTGCCAGGCTAACTGGGCATATGGATGTTGACGTGGACGGATAGGTGGACCAATCTGGGGGTGACACGTGGCACACCCGTACAAATGACATGACACGTTCGTACGGTGACACGTGGCAAATAGTGACTGGGAAGACGTGCTGAATGGGCAGATGTGGGGTCCAATCAGATTTTGACACTTGTCATGGTATTCGACAAATGAGGAGGTTCCACGTGGCCCAGACGTGGGTTTCCATGTGGCACCCATTGGTTGAATATTGCGTTTGGTAAAATTTTGTTGGAATTTCGAGGATTCGAACCAGAGACCTCTCCATCGAGCTAGTGACTTGACAGGTCGGGCTAGCCAGCCCGCCTGCGCATTGTTTCTTACCCCTATACAACCGCCATTATATTTAAGTTTACATGCATGTGAAATGGGCGGAAATAAAGGGTTAGGGCCTAGCCCTAGCCCCCGATGTAACCACATATGACCACACCTTGGAACCCAGGCCTACAATCATAACGTTTGCGTGACATATTTTGGGCCAAGCCCTCGGTTCTCATCACTCAGCATGAAACCCTTCACCCGTGGATATAATAGTTGGGGACTAGCCCCAATTCTATTGGGATCCGATCACATGAATTGCGCAATAAATCCAAGATTTTGGGGGCTAAGGGCCAGCGCGCAGCCCCTAGGGGCTTGCGCTTGGGCATATTATGCCATGTGACCATGTATTAGGAGCGTGCACCCAGGCCATAGGGGTTTATCCCTATAATTCTTCAAAATTGGGTATTTGAACTATATTATAGTATTTTTTAATAATTTTTTGACCTGTTTTGGAGATTTTTGGCCAATATTGGGGGATATTGGGCCCTTTTTTAGGCCATATCTTGGGAGGAAGTTGGGAGATGGTTACCAACTTCATATCTATATAATCTAGGCCTTCTCGAGGCCATGGGAGGACATTCAGAGAAGATTTATGTTGAATATTTGCCAAGCCAAATCCATTTTTATGCAAGGAAGCTGTTGAGGAGCGCACCTTTGCGGGCCATTTCTGGGAGCTCCGGTCATCCGATTTGAGTGTCATTTATTCTGTTGGGTTCTTGAGATCTGGTAGAACAATACCAGACCATTTTTGTAACCTTTTGGCACTGTTTGGATGTACTTATTGAGCTTTGAACATAAATAAGAAAGCCTCACCCACTGAGACAAAGGCCCAGAGACGTAGGCGAGATTGTCGAACTTCGTTATCACATTGGTGTTTATGGTTTGTTGTTGTTTATGATTTATTTCAGATCTGTACATTTTTATATGGCGTGACATTTCTTCTATATTTCTTCCTCTTTCATTAAGCTTCCTAATTGGTTAATTAACACATGCTTAATAACTCAACCATTGTCTTATAAAAGATCATTTCGGATCAAGTGGTATCAGAGCTAGTTGACGTTTGGATTTGATTTTTGCATGTTAACCAGGGAAAATCCATTGATTGGATTGAAAAAGAGAACTTCTCAAAGCGAGAGGATGGCATCAGAAGAGGGACTTTCTCAGGATGAGAAAGAGTTTCGAAAAGCTTTCTTTGCCATGTCGGAGATGATGAAGGTTTTGTATGAGGATTACTTGAAACGAAAGAGACCAGTTCTTGGTGAATATTCAAAGGGAAAAAATGAAGAAGGAGAGGATACTCCTCAAATTCCTCCTTCACCTCCATCATCACCTGCTTCTTCTCCTTCTTCTTCAATTTCAAGTTCTAAGTCCAATGCAAAGAAACATGTTCATAAACATAAGAATAAAATGCCTTTATTAAAACTTGATGTTAAATTCGAATTACCCATGTATGATGGTGAAGTTAATGCAGAGAGACTTGACAATTGGGTCAGACATATGGAAGTTTATTGCAGTGTGCAACAGATCAAGGATGAGGCCACACAAATCAAGTTGGAATCATTGAGACTTGCAGGCACAACACTCATCTGGTGGCAAAGCAAGTTGCAAAGTGGCACGCAACAAGTGGGTAATGTATTTCCATCATGGAAAAATTTTATTTCTACACTTAGAAAACAATTATATCCTTTGGGTTATAATGAGAAAGTGTTAATTGAGTGGCAAGCTTTAAAACTAAGAAAAGGACAAACAGTGCAAGAATACAAAAATGGCTTTCATAAAATGGCACTGATGTTAGATATTCATTTACATACCCAAGAAACTCTTATGAAGTATATAGGAGGTTTACATGCACATATTTGAAATATTGTATGCATGTTTGGACCAATTAATCTTGATGAAGTTTATGTTCAAGTGACATACATTTAAGCAGGGAAAACAGGTGTTGGTGTATCAGGGGAATCGTCTTTAAGGAAAGAGGACAAAAGGAAGTGGCATGGCAAAAAGGAAAATGCAGTGAGGAGAAAGGAAGAGAGGCCCTCTTGCAAGCATTGCAAGAAAGAGGGGCATGATGAGGACCATTGTTAGTAATTGCATCCCGAGAAAAGATCGAAGTGGTTCAAGGAAAAGAAAGGGAGGCAAACATTTGCGGCAACCACATGAACCACAGACTTGGGATTGGATTCAGGTGATGAATCTAAAGTCTCATTGGTTGGTATGACAGGTAAAATTGGTGAAGGATTTGATTGTAGAAGTAACTTGTTTCACATAAGGGTCATCATGAGGCACACTAAGGTTGACACATTGATAGATAGTGGATCTCAATCTAACTTAATTTCAGAGGAATTGGTTAAGCAATTGGGGCTAAAAACACAGATGCATCATAAGCCCTACACACTTAAATGGATAAGCAACAATCATCAAATGCACATGACAAAGCAGTGCACATTAAAATTTGCAATTTCATCTAAGTTTTTAGACGAGGTAACATGTGATGTGGTGCCACTAAGTGAATGTGGAATGGTCTTAGGCAGTCCATACTTGTATGATCGTAAATCAATCTTCTATAGGGAAAAGAATCAATATCATTTAACCAAAGCAGGTCAAGAATATGTGGTTCATGCACATCATGTAAAGGAAAATAAAACTCTTCAAACAATGGAACAATTAAGAAAGGTGGCTCAAGCAAGAAATACACCTATAATTGTTTCAAATCAAGAACAGGAGATGATTGTAGAATGGAAAATCAATCACACTTTGCTTCAAGATAAACTATTGTCGTGAAAATATTACAAACATATCAGCTCATTTGCAGTCATATTACAAACATATCAAAATCGGTCTTAAGCAAGAACAGGAGATGATAGTAGAATGGAAAATCAATCACACTTTGCTTCAAGATAAACTATTGTCGTGCAAATATTACAAACATATCAGCTCATTTGCAGTCATATTTTTGATGCTATCATTAGTAATGTTGTCTACATGGATGATAGTGGCTTCAGTAAGATGTGATAGGGTACAAATGGATAACAATATGTTGTCAGTTGTCATGATTGTGTTACAGTTGATCTTGATGAGACAGGTGCACAGGACAGAGTTCAAAGACAGGGAACAAGTCGGGTGGCCTATCCCAAGCTTGATGGTCAGTAACCTTTTGGGGACCAAAAGGTCCTTTAGTGGGGAGGTGTGATCCAGAATTGGATCCAGGAGCTTGATGGGGCTCGAAAAGGCCTAAAAATAAAAGTTCTCGGAATGGATTCAAAACAGATGTGTGCGTAGGCCTTGTTGATACAAACCCAACTCAACTTGAATGGGCTCAAATGGACATCGTATGCTCCTGATATGGCGAACTGTTCATTTTTCCAAACAGGCAAAAAAATGATGACTATATAGTCTGTACAGTGCCACGTGGTAACTGACTGTACAGGACGTACATCCATATAGCTAGCATGGCAGGAACAGTTGGCATATTCTAGAGATGACATGTGGCAGGCTGACTGGGCATACGGACGCTGACGTGGATGGATAGGTGGACCAATCTGGGGGTGACACATGTCACCATGCAAGGGTAACACGTGGCACGCCCGTACGGCGACACATGCCAGATAGTGACTGGGAAGATGTGATGACTAGGAAGATGTGGGGTCCAATCAAATTTTGACACTTGTCATGGTATTCGATGAATGAGGAGGTGCCACATGGCCCAGATGTGGGCTGCCATGTGGCACCCATTGGTTGGTTATTGTGTTTGGTAAAATTTTGTTGGAATTTCGGGGATTCGAACCAGAGACCTCTCCACCGGGCTAGTGACTTGGCAGGTCAGGCTATCCAGCCCACCTGTGCATTGTTTCTTACCCCTATACAACCACATTTATATTTAAGTTTACATGCATGTGAAATGGGCAGAAATAAAGGGTTGGGGCCTAGCCCCAGCCCCCGATGCAACCACATACGACCACACCTTGGAACCCATGCCTATAATCATAATGTTGGCGTGATATATTTTGGGCCAAGCCCTTGGTTCTTGGCACTGAGCATGTAACCCTTCACACATGGATATAATAGTTGGGGACTAGCCCTGATTCTATTGGGATCTAGTCATATGAGTTGCGCAATAAATCCAGGAGTTTGTGGGGTAAGAGCCAGTGTGCAGCCCCTAAGGAGCTGGTGCTTGGCCATATTATGCCATGTGACCATGTATTAGGAGTGCGCGCCCAAGCCAGAGGGGCTTAGCCCTATAATTCTTCAAAAGTGGGTATTTTAACTATATTATAGTGATTTTTTAATGATTTTTAGGCCTGTTTTGGAGATTTTTGGCCAATATTGGGGGATATTGGGCCCTTTTTGAGGCCAGATCTCGGGGGGGAGTTGGGATATGGTTACCAACTTCATATCTATATAAACCAGGGCTTCTTGAAGCCATGGGAGGACATTTAGAGCAGATTTATGTTGAATATTTGCCAAGCCAAAGCCATTTTTATGCAGGGAAGATGTTGAGGAGCGCACCTTTGCGGGCCATTATGGGAGCTTCGGTCATCTGATTTAAGTGTTGTTTCTTCTCTTGGGTTCTTGAGATCTAGTAGAACAAGACCAGATCATTTTTGTAATCTTTTGAAACT
>JASDQU010881333.1:59569-72964 GCA_032191745.1 Picea mariana | reverse complement strand
CTTACTTTCTCTGAAAGTCTTATTTGGGGCACCATACCTTTCTACATCTTGAATGAGTTCACGAGCCCAACCTGGCTTTCTCTGATATGTAATCACTTATGTGGGTGAATCAACAGGATTATGAGTCTCCATCATATCATGATTCTCAGGTACAAGCTCTTCTTCTTCTATATCTGGTACTTTAGAAGCTGTAGGTTCCTCATCATGTACCTCATCTACATGATTTCTTTTTGATTTGCAGAAAGTTTCATCTTCATCAAAGATAACATCTCTGTTGATCTCAATCTTTTTGTATCTAGGGACATATACTCTATATGCCTTGATGTTTCGCTGTATCTGACAAATATACCCTTCTTACCTGAAGGATCCAACTTTGTCCTTTTGTCCTTGGGAGTATGAATATACACTGGACAACCAAATATCCTTAGGTGACTAACCTCTGGAACTTTTCCAGAAAACACTTCTTATGGAGTTTTATTTTCAAGAACTTTATGAGGACTTTTGTTCTGTACATATACAACAATCCTTGTTGCTTCTGCCCAAAGGTACATTGAAAAGTCCTGATCATGAATCATGGCTTTAACTGCTTCCATAACTGATCGATTCTTTCTTTCTGCAACACCATTTTGCTGAGGATTGTATGGAGTAGAAAACTCCCTCTTAATCCCAACTTCTCTACAGAATTCCTTGAATTCACCAGATGTGAATTCTCCTCCGTTATCAGATCTTGAAACCTTTATTTTTCTCTTGAAAAGATTTTCAACAAGAGCTTTAAATTCCTTAAACTTACTAAAGACTTCATCTTTATTCTTTAAGAAATAAATCCAAGTTTTGCGAGAAAAGTCATCAATAAAAGAAACATAGTAAACATACCTGCTAAGTGAAGTGGCTGACATAGGTCCACACACATCTGAATGAATTAGATCCAAAACTCCTTTTTCTTTATTGTCACTACTTGGAAAAGGATTTTTCACGTTCTTTCCTTGTGCGCATCCTTTGCACACACCATCGTGGAACACTTGACTTTCTGAAAGGCCTTTTACCATCTTGCTGACAATTGGCAAGGCTTTATAGTGAATATGAGCGAACCTTCTATGCCACAGTTCACATGGGTTTATAGTACTGTGTACTAAGGCTTGATCTACCTTTCCTTTTAACTTGTATAACCCATCTTCATGTATACCAATTATAATAGCATTAAACATCTCTTTGGGAGTCTTTAAGGATGATACACAAGGAATAAGATGGTCTTTTATAGAATCTGCAATTATTCACTTTGCCCTTATCAAATTCTTCCTATACTTGCCTTTAGCTTCTTCTTCCTCAGGTTCTGCAACCTCTTCCATAACATAATCTGATAAGTCATTTTCTTCCAGAACAAGGGACATTCTGTACTTCCATGCTCTGAAGTTATCAGGTCCCTCAAGTTTCTCATCAAGCTTAGTGCTTGACATCATCTTGTCCTTGTTTTCGACTTCCTTCAAAAACTGAAATACTATAGTCTCCTTCACAAATCTAATAACTCTCTGTAGAAATGGCTTCTTTTAGGGAAGCTCTAATACCATGTTGAAAACTGATGCATGTAGGTAAATTTAAAAATTTACAGCATACAACCAACATACCAATACATCTTGCATATATCAAGATCACTGAAAGTGAGACAATCACAGAGAGAACACAAGTATACCCTGGGAAACCCTCTTAGGGTAGAAAACCCAGCCAAAACTTCTCTTTAGATTCTTCAACAAAGTACAATACGAGTACAAGACTTTAGAGTAACTAGCTAGGACTCAGAGGGCTGAAACAATACTTATGTTACAAACTTCACAAATAGCTGAACTAACACTTATAGTAACAGCCTGACAAACTCACCAAAAGATAACTGACTTTCCTTCTTGTTGTAGCAGAGTTATGGCATCTTTAACATAGCATTTGTAGCAGCGTTATATCAACAAGGAAAAACAGAAGACTCCAGTAACTAGCAGCCATATACCAGCAGAAAATACTTCAACAAATAGATGCCTTGCCTCAACAGAAGACTCCAGCAAAACAAAGATATATAAATGGTAAGTGAATGCCCCTTTTTATAGCTTGGTTTGGCTGCCCTAAGCAGCCCCCTAAGAATGTATGACAGCTGTATAACAGCTGTCATACTTGCCCTCCTTTGGCTGCCAAGAGTCACCTCCTAAATTTCCCAAGAGCCACCTCTTAAAGTTCCCAAGAGCCACCTCCTAATGCTCCCAAAGGTCACTTACTTTGTCTCTTCTAGAGGCTGCCCTAAACAGCTGTCTTAGGATTGTATGACAGTTGTTATACAGCTGTCATACCACCACCCTAAGCAACCCCCCTAAGCTGGCCACTCCAACTATCCTAAGAAGCCCTCTTAAGTAGCCTCCCTAAGCTAGCCACCACAACCTCCCTAAGCAGCCCTCTTAGAGGTGCTATGAGGTTGATACATGGCATATGGTTGTCTTGGCATAAGGTTGACACTTGTCATGTGTTTGATGTTTGACATAAAGTTAACACTATATCAAAACTTTATTTACATGGTTAGTTACAATAGGGAAAATAGCTTCCAAAGCTATATAATTCAACACTTTTAACCTCATCCATTTCACAGACCTAGACGTTGACTTAGGTGACCAAGAGAAGGGGTGGTAGGCTTGGCTATCAAACTTGCTACTTTGATCCCTTGAGGTTACCAGGGAAGCCTCCCTTGTGGTGGACCTGCTCCATCACTAAAATGAGGGGATTTCTTACTAAGGTGACAGTGGTAGGATTTCCTGTAGTTACGCAAGATTTGGTGATCTTGTGTTGGGGCTTTACACAACTACAAATCTTGCGATAACAAATCACAAAATTCTAAATTTCCACTTATTTTTATTGTTTTGGGGTTAGATTAGGGTTTTATAATAACAATTTATTGATTTTCAGCCATTAAGGACTTGGATGTTTTGATATTCATGCATATTGTTGACTTGGTAATCATCTTTAAACCCTAAATGGTATTGTTGATTTCCTATTTCAGCCTCTAGGGCTGGACATCTAGGGTTTTAGGGCTGTTATATGCATTTATAATTTCAGATTTTGTCGGTTGATAAAACCCTAGTTTAATCAATCACTTAGCCCCCTTTCTTCATTGGTTTATTATTGGTTCAAAAGGATAAATTTATTGCTTCTGTCATAACTTGTATTACTGCTGTAATTTATCATCTTTCTTTCAAGTTTTACAACAGCCAATAGCTTTTTCTTCTTTTGTAGTGTCTGTGGATCCTTTTCTACCTAAAATTGACTTGATAAACCTTCTAAATTGACCTAGATCCTCATCCATTCAAATCTGCAAATCCCACAAACATACGACCTTGTCCTTACCTTGATTAGCTTATTCCATTGGTGGTACATTAAGTAGCTACATGGGAGGCCTCACTTGATTGTGTCTTGCCTAGGGATTCCTTGAGGCTACTAGGGATGTCTCCATTGTGTTGGATTTGTTCTTTCACTAAAAAGAGGGAAGTTGTTGCCTAGGTGACAGTGGTGACATCTTCCGATTTTCCACTAGTCTTGCAACCTTGTGAAGGTTTTGCACTAAGGTACTAGATTGTGTGGTAACATGTCCATTACAATCTCCAATTGTGGGTGAGGCAGCTGGAGAAAAGACCTAATGTTGACACCATTTCCATGGACAATATTAACATATTGTTTGAGTGGAGGGTGGAGTACAAGGCGCCTATTATAGAGGGGGAACCTATGTTGTTAGAGGAGGAGCAATAGTAGCAGGCACAATGGGCAAGGAGAGGAGCAACAAGAGTGTGGGCCAGAGGAGGACTTCAACATCGTGGAGGGTGATGTGGAAGCACCAGCACCACCTTTTACACAAGATATAGCTAGACCCATTAGCCAGCGTTAGACAAATAATGTAGGACCTTCTAGTGGCAAACAAGCCATGACCTTTTCCCGTAAAAGGGGGATAGGGATTTGATGTTAGATAGCTAGCTGGTAGATTTGTCATTGTAGATGACTCGTGATGATGAGATACATTTATATTTGATGTCATTTTGTATCGGTTCTCTGCTTTTGAGTCCTTGATTGAACAACTATTAGGGTTCATGATTTAGTATCAACTTTGATATATCATTTTTTATTTGGCATCCACTACATCATATATATTGGTGTTTTTTCCATATTTATGTGCCAATGTGATTATTGGACGCTGTCATTGGTTTAAATATTTGAAAAACGAAAAAATGAATTTATTTTGTATTTCTTAATGCTTGCCTCAGTTTGTCTATTTTCGCACCAATGTTGCCAAGAAGCTGTATTCCAGAGTCCAGAGTCCAGACCCTCGCCGATCTTTTGTTGGTGCAGATATTTTCAACAATGATAAACAGCGACAATTGAATTAATGACTACAATCTCACTTGAGACACCTTTTGGTATCTTAGGTCATTTCTGTTCTCGACTAGGATTGAGGTGACAAATGATGTCCATGATTTTTATCTATTCAACCTATATGACTTCTTGTGAGTGATCCTTCAACATCTCTATCCCTTTGCTCAGGTCATATTTTTGCCTTCCTCATTACATCAGCTTATATTGTCACTGTTAGGCATGAGGACTGAATATTTATCAGAATTTGCAGCTTCTAATCATGAAAATATGCTAGCTTCATGCATCCATGAAATCCATTGGTCATATACTAAAGAAATAAGCTGCAGGACCTCTGTTTCAGTACTACCTGGAAACATTTTGGTGACTGAAACACATCCAAAATGTGTTGAAACTTTTCTAGGGCATTCACGATATGGAAACACTGCTTGAAATGTTTCGGGATGCTGCCAACATGTTTTAGGCCTAATCCCATGTGTTTCCCAGCAACTAACAGTTGTTTGGGATTAAAAACATAGAAAAAACATATATTGATAAAAATTCCAAATGAATGCATATTCATCTGCATGAATTCATATTTCAATTCTTTTATATTGAGAAGGAAGAACTAAAAGCTTCAAAAAATCCTAAGTGGCTTGCTTTGGGATTTTGCATACTGTCATATTGTCTGGTAGTTTTTCTCTTGTATGAACATAAGTAGTATTTTTTCTCAAAATAAATAAATAATATTGTATGGGAGTTAATATATACATGAGTTTTCTATTTACCTGTTATTTATGTCATTCAAAATTTAAATTTTCCTGATAATTTGTTATCTAAAAAATATATATATATATGAATTATTTATATTTTTTATTTTTTAAATTCCACGCTTCCCTTTTTCTAAAATTTTGGGGGCTCACATTTCCATGCCATCCCCCTTTTGGAAACCTGTACCATTTTAGAGGTTTCGTGCAACTTAGCGAAAGAAGAGGATACGTCAAGAGTCGAACATGAAAGAGTGTGTTACAGGTTTGTAACAGCTTCTCGTGTATTTTCTACATCTATGATTCAACTTTCAAGTATGTCTGCAAATGACAAAGCAACAAGTTTCAACATCATCCATGACTTCAATTTGAGGATGTGATGCTATTTTCTTATATGGAGATATCAACCATCTAAAGAGCATGGATTTTGACTATGTAATAAAAGCAAAAGTCCACAAATTCTATCAAACACAAAATTTTGTCTTGCATTACTTAATGTGTACAAAATGAAAGCTTCGACAAAACCATGAAGTATGCATTCTTATAGTGGCCGGTTCATTTGGAAAGAAGTATAATCAACCATCCAAAGAGCATGGATTTTGACTATGTAATAAAATCAAAAGTCCAGAAATCCTATCAAACACAAATTTTGTCTCACATTACTTAATGTGCACAAAATGAAAGCTTCAACAAAACAATGAAGCATGCATTCTTATAGTGGCCGGTTCATTTTGGAAAGAAGTAAAATTTGTAACAAGAGGAAATTGTGAAATGATAGAAAAGAATCGACCTTTCTAAATAACAGATAATCCACAATAACTAGATGAAAACCTGTAATTGAAACACTTCTTCACTGGAAAACTTTTAAAAATAACTTAAGTGAAATAGAGAAGGCTTACTAAATATTGTCAAATATAAAATGGCATTCCCCTACAAGAATGCTTACCTTTTCATATTTAGCCTTCGCAAGTTCATATTTCCCTTCTTTAAAAAGCCTATTTCCCTGCCAAGAGGTGATTAGACATTATTCTCCATATATATGATAGAAACAATTTATGTGCATCATATGTTATTATTTGACATTTGATAACTGGTCCCTTTGCAAAGCTGAATTACAAAGAATTTGGGTACATTCTATTTAGTAACTTCAAAAGGATTGCATTGAGGGGCTTGACACTATATCTTTTAATGCACAGAAAAAATTAAAAAATTAAAAAGATATGAGTGAAAGTTATGGATCAAAGGTATCCACTAATAATAAATCCCATTTCCATTGTCTCATTTCAGTACCAAGTATAGCATGGAATGAGCATGGAATGTCAATTGTATCGGATACTTCATGTGAGACATCCATTTAAGGAGACTCTCAACAGAAGATAGGGTGCTAAGTACGAGGAAAGGAAGTGGATTGCTCATTTGAACTCAGTTTAGGATCACAGCATCTCTTACTGGGGCGGAGTCTTTGCTTGGTTGGTGGTGCATTGTGGGGCAAGTGAGAAGGTCTAACAACTATTTTGGAACTGCAGGTGTGCTAGAGCTTGCTGGGATCTGATTTGGACCTCCTGGAACCATATCCTATGCAGGTATATTGTTGGAAGGATGCTCTAATAGGGTATTTTGATGCTGTTTCCCCACTTCATTTCTAAGGTGTTTGGCATTGTATTAGATTAGTTTGGTGTTTTCCATATGGAGGATGAGATGTAATAAGATTTCAACAACTCGCAATTTCCTTTGGAATCCTTCAGTGAGTTGTTGTATGCTAAACTCAAGGCCCAGTGCACTCTCATTAGGAAAGATTATAAGGATTGTGATCCTTGGGCTCAATGTATTTTAAGGGCTTTGTTGCAGTCCTTTAGATGGATATGAGCCAGCTTGTACATTGTATTTTTGTTGTTAATATAAGAAGCATCCTTTCAAAAAAGGAAAAAACTACATATGGTATTGTACAATGATGAGACAGCCATGCCTACCTATATCAGACAACAATCCAGAATCATGCTAAAGCCCCAACTTATCAATGATAAAGTAGGACCTAAATATATTGGCAAGATATCATAATAACAAAGGTAAGTGCATATGGGTCCAGTATCAATGTTCGTAATGTTCTTACAGTGCTCTTTATTTTCTCAGTTTCATCCATTATCTCATTGAAATTCAAACCAGTCCAATCCTGCAAAAGAATACAAAATTTCACCGATCAGACAACTAAATCAGGAAAATTTGATCTGGAATATGAAAAATGTTGAGCATAGGTCTTCATTGAAAATACAAAAGCATTCGGATAGGTGGACTGTGTGCAGGCAATTGATAATATTTACAAACAGTGACTACTGCACACTACATATGAACATTCAATACATTTAAGTAGAGTAAATGAACATGACCAAGACTGATCATCAGAATAGGTACAACCTCCGCATAAGAATAATGATCATTGTTAACACTTCAAAATAGGACCTTTTATAGCAACAGTTCAGTGCCCCATCCTCAGACGGGGATGGCTTGGGAACAATACCTCAATGACTCAACAACCAATTAATCCAGAATTCTATGCACAACCTTCAGCCATAATACATAAAAGTTAAAACTATGACAAATGAAAATAATATGGGTACAAGTGAATAATTCTATATTTGCACATAAGGCAATCTTGTGTATTTGTGAAAGCATTCATGCATACATACAGAACCTCCATACATATACAATTAGGATGCATGCTGATACAAAATTTACCAATGAGACAACTAAATAAAACAAGTCTACGAAATGATTTTTGATCTATACAAAATAACTAGACTTGTAATGAAATCTAATGTAATATATTCAGGAATTTATATCAGATTTCAATGAACAAATAAAATAATAGATTTTTAGATTTTTCTATATGGTGGTTGAAGAGAGAGACCAGTGTCAAATAAACCTTAGGGCTTATGGAGTCAAGAACACTATCTAAGAAGGCTATTTTTTAATTTAAATAGGGCTGGAAATGAGGCATAAAGCTCACTAGATTCACCCTAATATTGCTGGAAAATAACGCAGAAATTTCACAAGGGCGGGCTCCTAAAGGATGCTACCTCAACTAGCTACTTGATTTTACTCTAGAATTGGAAATAACAAGTTTGCAAGTATTCCTAAGATATATCTTACAAATTATTAAACCAAAACTAAATTAGGAAAGTAGAATAGAGGGTGATACCACAATAGAATCCTCCCAACATAGTAGATGTACTATTCCAATGGATCAAGTCACTAGCCTTTGCATGTAATCAATCCACAGTAAACCCTAGCTGTTATCACTGAACAATTTTACCCTGAAATTATAGATGAAAATTACAGCTGCGTAAATAACAAGATCGGAGATAAATCATCAATGCACTTGAGACACAAAATTTTCTATTTTGTAAATTGTCAAATTCAGAAATTTTTGAGGGCAAAATCAGCCCTCCCAGCTATCACAATTCACCAAAACTGAGGACAAATTAGTCCTCCCAGAATCAGAAAAAATCAGCAAACTAACCTCAGCAAAATCCCAAGACAAATTCCCAATTTGCAACCTGCTGCAGACCACCTGTACGGCATGTAGATGTCGTCCATACAGCTGCTGACTCGACTGTACGGACATGCACAACTGCCCAGAAAATTCACACGTGCAGCCTGTCCTTTTCTGTTGTACAACAGTCACACGTGTGACTATACAGACTGTTTTGTACCATACCTGCAGTCTGTCCATATTGTATTCTCACACATGCGAGTTGTCTCTTCACATGTGCGGCTACTCTCACATGTGCAACTGGTCTATCTCTTCACACTTGTGGCCCTGTTCCTTCTCTCTCCTCACACGTGTGTCTCACACATGTGGTCTTCCTTGGCTGAAACAAAAATCTTCCTTGGTTTAAAATAGAAACAGAAATCTCCAAGAACCTTAGGCCAGATTGCAAAAATTGCAGAATTTCCCTTGCTGAAATTTCCAAGCTCCTAACACAAGTGCACACTCACTTATGCTAACTCCATAATGACACAATGAGATTTGTCACAATCTCTCCTCTCCTTATATAGGAGTCTAATGATTGAGTTTAGGAACCGCTTCTAAACTCAACCTTAAATTAGAATATTTTATTCCTCTTTGTGGGTGTGACACCCCAACAAAAGCCCACAAATCCCATCACCAAGCCCATGAAGCCCTAGCTTCATCCCAAGGGCATTTTCACTAAAACGAAAGAGTAATCTAGTGCCAATGAAGATTCCCACATGCCTGACTCCATGGCCTCTAGTGGGAATACCTCCCGAAGCTACAAAAACATCAACACTTCCTCTAAGTGAGGGAGGTATTCCATCCTCCAACATCTGGATGTACCTCTGACTACACACTGGAAGTGGTTCTGTCTCTTGCACTAGATCTGCTACCACAGTTGCACTCCAATCCGCCTAACTAGTTGCTCCTTCTGTCACCAAAGCAAACCCTGCTCTCCAATCCTTCCGATTGGTTGTGTTATCCCCATTTTGTGGGATAACTAAGGAGATCATGTCTCGAGGCCCTTAGGTTGTAGATATGGAGTGTTGAGAGACTACATGACCAACAGTGTCCACTTGCACATACAAAAGCCCGCTCTGCCACCACATCTGATCCATTGTCAACGCATCCACCATACCAACTAGCTTCTGGAAGGCAAATGGGTCTTGCTCCATGCGGTACAAGTCAGGTATTGTGGCAGGTAATCACCCTAATATTTAAGTCATTTGAACATGTTGTATTTAAGCTACATTTGATTATAGAACGCCTGCTTGGACATTATGTCTTTGACCTTGTTTCACCTTGGTCAGTGTCATAGATTTCCTAGTAAGTAGCCAACCTTTGGGAAAGGTTTGTGATTGGGGGTCACTTGAGGGGTTATCGTACCATTCCTGGCCATTTTACCACTTTCCGCTCATTACACTCCCATCATATTGCCCTCTTCTAGGCCTTTGACTTTAGTGACCCACGAAGGGCATGTACCTCATTTCATGAGAAGAAGGGGCTATGTTGACCGCCCATTTAGCACCGGCGGTCAACTCATGTGCCATGAAGAGATGCATCATCAAATGCCATGTTGTCAAAGACTTTTGGTTCTACAGGGCTGTGTTTGGCCCAACACTTATTTTTGTATTTGCAATTTCCACACCCCTGCGTGGGTTAATAATGTAATAAGTCTGCTTGAGTCATGTCTAGGTCAATTACCTTGGGATCGGTTCACTAGGACAGTTCCTTTCACCGAGGGTTTTTTATCCTCAGGTCATCAGTTGGGCTTTTCAACCCGACTGATTTCCCTTGAGTTTTTCCCTCACACTTTACATATCTCCTCCAAAGTGGTGAACGGCGTTCTAGTGGGCTTATGTTTTGGTAACTATATAGGGAATTCATTGTAAATGACCATGCAAGACATCATAGAAAGTTTCACGGAATTCCATCGAGTCTAGATTAGTTTTTTTTAATTAATTAATTTTTAATTAAATTTCCCTAAGTTTGGAGGTTTAATTATTTAATTAATTAAATATTTTTGAGTAATAATTGTAAAAACTGGATCCTTGGATTTTTAATAGGGGTATTTGTGCTCAAAAGAAATGGAATAGCACCCCCTACATCCATGGACCAAGTTTCAGCTCGATCGGACAACTTTAGCCATGGGTTAGTCCACCTAGAGTGTCAGTCAGTCTAAAACAACAATTTTAATTGCTAAATTCCAAACATGGCAATGATGTAAAATTGTAATAATGAGTTAGATGATGTGAAATGTTGAAATGATGGTTAGAGAGAGACCCCCTAAGCATAACCTTAGCCTCCCAACCCTTTTCAACCTTGCTCAACCCCTTTTTCCACCTCCACACTCAAAAGTTGCGCCCCCATAGGTGGATTGACGTTTTTCATTTTTTAATTTAATTGTGACTTGAGTGTGGCCCCCTCTCCTTATTTTTCACTTCATCTAGCCTTGTTGTCATCCCTAGAGATCATCCCCCTTCCTCCACATCACCCATCTATGCATTTGGGTTGATTTTTGACCAAGGGGAGCGCTCTCCAAGAGAGTTACGTCCTCCTTTTTGTCTCTCCAATGAAAGTTACGTTTTTTTTTATTGAGAGATGACTTTTCACCTCACCTTAGCACGGATCCCATGCTTCTCCGTGAGCTTTTGTGTGATCCCAACACCATACAACCTTTCCTCACCTCTCATCTCCTTTTCCTCATCCCAAGACGTGCGCCCTCCAAGAGTGGTGCGCCCTCCCTCATCTAGAAACTCCACAAATAATTTCTAAAAAATTATTTGAGTCTTTTCACTTACCTTGTCACAAATCCCACACTTCCTACATGCCATTAGATCTATCTAATTTATTTTTCTATTTTTCTACACCCTAGATCTATTGTGCAAGCCCTAGGAGGTGCGCCCTAGCCTAGAGATCTACTCTATTGCTTGGTGGTGGACACTTGGCTTAGATCCAAGAGCGGTAGGTTTGCCTCTCCAAGTATAAATGGATCTCTTTTCTCTCTCCCAACTCACCATATCTTGAGCTATTGTTATGCTACTTGATTTTCCTCTCTCTCTCTTGTCATTTCATTCATTCTCATTTCAATCTTGCTCTAGGGTTTTGGAGTATTCCTCTCCAAGATCAATTCTTTGGTAATAATATTTGGAAGCTTTGGAGGACAACAAGAAGGGTAATGCGTGTGCTTGCTATTCTTATGCAATGGAGGTAATATTGTTCAATGTTGTTTCTTATTTCTTGCAACACTAGATCTTAGATAAAGTGTTATCTAGGTAGGCTTAGTAGTGCGTATGCCTATTGGTCTATAGATCTTGATGTATAATTTAAATTGAAGTGTCGTTTATTATCATTGCATCAACGTATTGTCTTGTGTATGCTTGGGTTTGAAAGAATATTGCAGGTTCACATTCAAAGTTTCATTGGGAACTCCTTCTAGAAGGGAAGGGTCACTTGAAGCTTTCTCACACTCCAACTATCTAGATCTATTACCTTTCTCTTATTTTGTTGTACATCCATCTCATTTTCAGCTAGCATATCTTGGTTTAGATAGGTCAAAATCCTTTTAAAATCTATATCTTGTCTTGTGGAAAGTCTTGTCCCAAAACGGCAAGGGTTCCCTTAACATTGTTTGGTTGTGTGTAGCCATCCTAGCAAGCAAAGCTTGCTGTTTTTACAGGTACATCAAATCTGATAGGAGGCTTTTGGCTGCCCTAAAGAGACACACACAACACTTCAAGACCCCTTGGGGGAGTTTGGTAGCTATCTCTAACCCCCTCTTGTCTTTTTCTAGCCTAGAAGTGCACTTTTCCTTCTTATTTGTTTGATTGTTCAAGCTTGAAGTGTAAGAGGGGAAGTGGTACGGCCTCCCCTCTTCTTCAAGCTTGTGGGTAGGTAGGACGTAAGCTAGATCTAGCTTCTCTTTCGTTTTTTATTGAGTTTTCTTCTAGCTTGGCCACAAGGTTTAGAAGGTGAGGGCACCTTCTCAACCTTGACGTGGTTCTGTGCTTGATTAGTTTGTAGACTAGCTTGTAGATTAGTTTTCTTCTACTCTTGCTCATCTCTTATTGGTTTGCCCTAATAACTAAGATCTAAGAACACTTAATCTAACTAAGACAAGATAACTTAATAACCTACCTAGTTGGGAGAGGAACCCCCCAAAGAGGTAAGGATAAGTGTTAATGCTTTATTTTACATGTGATGTGGTTGATCTAATGGTTTAATGTTCTTTATGCTTATGTTATAGATCTAATCTCATCATCTTAAGCCCATTGGGCAACACACTTAAGTTTTTCATTTGGATCTTGTTTAAGTTTCTTTTCAAGCTCTTAATCTCTCTCTTAAGCACACGTTTTAATATTCATGCTTAATACATCTTAAGGTGCTTAACACATAAGTGGTTTATTGATTCATTGCTTACATCTATTGGTAGCCGCGTCTTGGGTTTGGAATTTGTTGAATGATTAACTTGGCAAACATTTAATAATTTTCTTTCTCATCTCTTAAGGCAAGTTGTTCTTGCCATTGATCCATTGTCTCTAATCAAACTTATATTGATGTGCATGTGATATAATCTCTATTTCTTTCAGCTATCTCTCTTATTTGCTTTATATGTGTTGATTCACTCATTGTTTTAAGCTTAAGCAACACACTCTTTGAGCAAGTAACAGTTTCGGCCATCTCATTAATTTGCACTAAAAAAGTACTTTAAAACCTTCTAAACACTCTTTAAATCACCTAAAAGTCTACCTA
>JASDQU010881333.1:45064-55301 GCA_032191745.1 Picea mariana | reverse complement strand
GCTCATCATCAAATGGTGCCCCAGACATGGGGTCTAGCATCCATCCTATGGGCAAGGTTGCAAAGACAAACAAGTACGCCCTCTAAGGGTCCACAAGTCATATGAATCGTGCCAAGTAAGCCACATCTAATAAGAGAACCACTCGAACATGTGCATCAAACCCCCCTTTTCAAACTAACAAATGCTAAAAGACCTTATAAAATTTGCCTAATTTAGCTATGGGTTTGTTCAGTCAAAACCCTCGAAACCCCCAAGTGCATGGGCTCTCTAGCAAGAAGCCAGACATCAAAATGATAAACAACATAATGAGAGAATAGAGGCTCCTATCTCTCTTTTATCCCCCCTATTCACCTTTTCTCTCCAAGTGACTTTTACTTTATTTTATTATTCCTTAATTAAATCACTTTATGAATTAATTAACCATTTTACCTTTAAAAAGTGATTTATCCATCCTTATGGCTTCTCTGACCACTGAAAGTCACTTCTCATCATCTTATCGTATAATGCTCTTCCTCCCGATTCCGATGAGCTATTACACTAAGAGGTTTCTCCAAGTATTATGTCCAATATGACCTTCTTAGTGAATTTAATTAAAATATGACCCATAATAACTCAAAATTACGGAAATCATCGGAATGCAACGAAACCAAAGCCAAGCTGTGCGGAATGGATCCTGATAATGAAATATGATGAACGATGTAAGTCGGGCCCAATAAAACCCCTCAATATCTCCAAAATTCGCTGTCAACCCCATCTGGCTACTCTGGCAATCATGCCACTCTGTATCATAGCAACAACCAAAATTGGGGACATTACAGTCCTCCCTGCTAAAATATTGCTTGTCCTCAAGCAATAATTGAATCAATATACATATGATACTGGGGTCCCATATCCACCTGTGTGACATAAAGTATGGTCCCCTCCAAGTGCTCTCCACGCATGATCCCTAAATGCTCCTGATGAGTAGAATGAACATGTGCCATAGATCCTCGGTTAACTCCTCAAGCAACCACTCCACTCGGATATCAACTCCACCAAACTCTGGACTACCAAGCACTCCAATACATGTATCCCATATCAAGATGCAAACTGCAGTTCCCTGTGAAGTATAGTCCTGTAAGATATCATCACCAAGAGTCTCTTGAAAACAACACATGACCTCTACTAGAAATGAGTCTGAACTTCATGACCATACCAAGCTCAACACGACCTCCACCGATTGAACATGTTGCTCCTATAGTGAGGTACTACTAGACCTCAACGAGTCACCGACAAGTGACATGCTCCCCCCAATGTTGAAGCTCACTGGAAAATCAAAGTGATTTTTCCCTGCAAAGGTCCACTCACCTCTATCAGTCAATAAAATGCCCAGCCCTGTAATCCCAGGGTCCCATGCTAATCTCTGAAAGGGACCGTCACGTTGACGCTACATCGCTCTGATCATGACTGTCTGCTCAAAGTATACATATTGGATACCTCACTCCTGGATCCTCATGCTAAACCTGTGATGATTGGGCCTACTATCAAAAAGCTGAACCTGTAAAGGTATCCTTGTGGAACCAAAATCTGCCCATCCATCGCCAAATTCAATCACGAGTATCAATAGGGACAACCTGTTTCGCTTCATAGAACAGATCCCAGCAAGCCCTCTCTAAGTAATCCAAGAGTGAAGTCTATTGCTCGCTGGCACAACCCGGACCCTCATAAGATGAAGCAAACCCCTGGCCAAATGGACTCCTGGAGCCCATGGAAAATTTGGAAGTTCATCACTTCCAATCCCCACTAACTGTTGATGAGCCATACTGATAACTGTCGAAAGCCTTCGATCCTCATCCCAAGGAGAATCTCTATCAACCTCTGAGATATCCTCTGTCCCATGGCCTATGATAGTCTCCATCACACCTAAGGCCTCAACTATTTGTCTCTGATGATCCACCCCTATCCTACTGTATGCAATAAAGACAGTCCTGACAGGTGGTCTCGACTTACCAACTCTCCATGTCCCCTACCCCTGTCTGTCTCCCCCTGTGCTGCTATCAATAATGAAAATATCGGGAAATCCTAACAGAAATATATGCAACTGACTGTCGGACTGGAAAGTATCATATGCTTTGGTCAATCCCAAGGACTTGACCAAAAGCTCATCCATCGACACCCATCTTCCTGAGTCAGGGGAAGTACACATTTGAGATATTGAAGAAGTTTGGGATGTTAAACTTGAAGCCCATGGCTACACCAATGGTGACGAATCCGAAGAAACTAAGTGTGTCTTCTTCTGATTCTGACAAAATTGATTCGACTCTGTACAAACAACTGATTAGATAATTGATGTATCTGGTTAAAACCAGACCAAATATTTGCTATGCAGTGAGTGCACTTAGCTAGTTTATGAGTCAGTTGAGATAGACACACTGGATTGCTGCGAAGCATGTGTTGAGATACCTGCGAGGCACAGTTGGACATGGTCTTAGATATACTTCCAGTATTGATATGATATGGCAGGAATATATTGACTCTAATTCGGTAGGGAGCGCAATGGACAGAAAGAGCACCTTCGGGTGTTGCTTCACTTTGGGATCTTCCATGGTTTCCTGGTGTAGCAGGAAACATACTTTTGTGGCTTTGAGCACAGTAGAAGCAGAGTACATTGCATTAAGTATGTCAGTCCATGAAGTAGTGTGGCTTCGCAAGCTCCTTGCAGATTTATCCGAACATGTGCTGGATTCCACCATTATTCATTATGGTAACCAAAGTTGTGTGAAGATCTCAGATAATCTAGTGTTTCATGAAAAATCGAACCACATGCAGATAAAGTACCATTACATCCGAGACATGGTGCAGAGGAAGGAAGTACTGGTGTTGTACCTTCCTACAGATGAGCAGGTTGCTGATATTCTTACCAAATCGGGACGAAGTTCAAGTACTTCTGTGACAGACTTGGCGTGGCAGAGAATGCCTCCCTCGCTGAGAGGGAGTGTTGATGTTTGCATCTTCGTGAGACATTCTCCATATCGTACTCCTTTGTGACTGTGTTGAGTTGATCTGTGATGACACTTATCCGAGAAGGGATAAGTGCGTTTGGGCTTATAGCTGAACGTCCCTTGTGGAGAGCACATAAGGACACGTCCCATGTGGAGAGCAAATGAGGACATGTCAAGGGAGTTGACCCTTGACATCACACACTATGGGAGTTGACCCTAGTGTTTCTAGAGGGTGTAGCCTCTAGAAGTCCACATGGGAGTGTCATGTGTGACAAACTTTCTCCAGATCGTACTCCTTTGTGAATTGAGTTGAGTTGATCTGTGAGGACACTTGTTCGAGAAGGGATAAGTGGGACACTTATTCGAGAAGGGATAAGTGCATTTGGGCTTATAGCCCAACGTCCCATGTGGAGAGTGTTGATGATTGCATCTATGTGAGACATTCTCCAGCTTACAAACTTGTGAGATGTGGATCATTGCAGCTATGTGAGACTTTCTCCAGCTTACAAACCTGAGAGAAAGCCCCTAAGAAGGGTACGTGGTTCCTATCTGAGTCAGAGATGGAACGTAGAGATGACCTCCTCCATTCAGAGAGTTGAGAAGAACTCCAGATGATTATCCTGTGGGAAAGGCGATTTGCTGAGTTGGACGTGCCTGTTGCTGGTCACAAGGTGAACGTGCCAAATCCCAAAGTGCTGGGTGCATCGTCATGAGAACAGAAATGACGATGATGTATTAGCCTCCTCTGAGAAGCAGAGTTGACGAGAAACTCTAGACGACTCTCCTATGAGATGCAGTGGGAAAGAAGATCTGTCGAGTGGACGTGCCTGTGGATGAGCACAGGTGAACGTGTGAAGAATTGGTTCTTCTGTGTAATGCAGTGAGCCAGAGATATGGACATCCCTATGGATGTGCCCCTAGTGGATGAGCACTAGTGGGTGTATCAGATCCCTTGCTATATTGTTCAAGAGTTAGACCTGCCTGTAACCCTAATTGTAATGTAAAGGGTACAGGTTGGCCCCACCTCAATGTGATTAGTAATAAATGTAAAAGATAATTAATCTGGTTAATATTAATTATAATGTGACTTAGAGAGGTCAGCCCTGTTGTGCCAATAGACACTTCTGTTGATAGGACAAGTCTAATATAAGTAAAGGAAGATTCCCCATTGTGGAATCATATCCTCCACACAAGTTTGGAAATTTCAGCAAGTACATCCTCTTTTGAAAAGTGCACACCTCTCTTGGGCGCTAGTCTTCTAGGGTTTGAGCACCCTCTTGTGTGCTAAGTGTTATTGGTGGTGAAGGTCTTTCTCTTGAAGAATATAGAAAAGGATTTGGCTGGGTTTTCTTTCCTTGTTGAGAAGGGTTTCCCAGGATACTTCTTGTGTTCTTGTGCATGGTGTTTCTTCTTGTGATCTTGGTGGCTGCAACATTCTTGTTTATGGTTAAGACAGATAAAAAATTGAAATGAACTATATGCTTAACCTAGCTTATTGAAAAATCAACATGGTATCAGAGCATAGGTCTTGAAGATCCCATTGCACAAACACTTTCCAGCCATTCTCTCTCACTTTTGCAGAAATCGTACGACCCTCCTAGGGTTTCCAGAAATTATGTACGACCTACTCTTCTGAGGGTTTTCATCACTTAAAACTTGGATGCTGGGGCTAAAAAGGACATAGGTGTGTACGGCCTCCTTCAGCACACCTCCAGCAAGTCTCAGATTGCATTTCTGAGCATTTTGATTTTTTGGCCCTAGGGTTTCTAGGGTTTTGCCAATTTTTGCAGAAAAGTTAAGAATCGTATTTCTGCAACTCCTTGAAGAAGCTCCTCAGCTTTCCAGGGCTATCATATTTCTCAAGGCTTATTGTTGGTAGTCATAAGCCCAACAAAACCTAAAAGTGCTAGCCTAGCCTAGCCGCTAGGTTTTCTAGCCTAGTTGACAAGGGTTTGTGAAGATGAGCAAAAACATGATGGGAGGAAAGCTTGATGATTCAAGCAAGCTCAGTTCCAGGAAGACAAGACCTCAAAGGAATGAAGACATCAACATCTCAGCACTCTCAGGTATGGTTCCTATCAATGAGAATACTTGGCTAATTGACAGTGGTGCCTCCAGGCACATGACCGGACTTAGAAATCATCTAACACATTTCGTTGAGAAAGAGACTCATCTACATGTTGTTCTTGGAGATGATGCCAGATACAATGTGAGAGGAGTTGGAACTTCCACCTTCCAACTAGATTCAGATATGCAACTTAAATTAGAAGAAGTACTATATGTACTCGGAATGAAGAGAAACCTTATCTCTATTTCGGCCTTGGAAGACAAAGGCTACAAAATTACTTTCTTAGAAGTAAGAGTTCTTGCATAGCACAAAGACTCTCATATAAGCTTTTCCAAGGTAATTGGTGTCCGAGAAAACTGCTTGTACAAATTGACCATCAAACCAGTCCAAGCCTTATTACATGACACTATCAGCTTGAGTGAGTTATGGCATAGAAGACTTGCTCACATTCATTATAGAGCTCTTCCATCTCCAGGGAAAATGGTAACAGGTCTACCAGAGATACAGATTCAGCATAAAGGTGTTTGCAAAGGTTGTGCCCTTGGCAAAACTGTTAAAGGATCCTTTCCAAGCAGTGACAATAGATCCAAGGAAATCTTGGACTTGATACATTCAGACGTATGTGGGCCAATGACTGTTGCATCTCTAAATGGGATCTTATACTATGTACTCTTCATAGATGACCACTCCAGGAAAACTTGGATTTACTTTCTAAAGAACAAGGATGGAGTCCTTGCAAAATTTCAAGAATTCAAAGCTCAGATTGAGAACCAGGCCGGAAGAAAAATCAAAATATTAAGATCAGATAATGGAGGAGAATACACCTCAAAAGAATTCAATAGTTTTTGTATTGAAGCAGGAATCAAGAGGGAGTTCACAATTCCTTACAACCCTCAACAAAATGGGGTTGCTGAAAGGAAAAACAGAACCATCATCGAGGCAACTAAAGCAATGATACATGATCATAGTCTACCTATGACTCTATGGGCAAAAGCATGTATGACAATAGTATATGTTCAAAACCGAAGTCCTCATTAGATCCTAAAGAACATTACTCCAGAAGAAGCATTCGCCAAAGTGAAGCCTGAGATTAGACACTTTAGAATGTTCGGATGTCTAGTATATCTTCATGTACCCAAAGAAAAGAGATCCAAACTAGAACCTTCAGGAAGAAAGGGTACATTTGTAGGATACAGTGAATCCTCAAAAGCATATCAAATCTACATTCCAGGTAAGAGACAAATTGAAATAAGCAAAGATGTTACCGTTGAAGAAGAAGTAGCCTTCCAGAAATCCAGAGAAGCTCAAATGGAAATTGATAGTGAAACAATACCTTCTCCCCCTTCAACAATTCAAAGGGAGACATATATTAGTCCAGATGAACTAATAGCTCCAGTTGATCCAGTTGCTCCAGCAGATTCGGTTGCTCCAAGCAACATACCAGAGATATTATAGTTGGACATAAAAGGCCTGCTTGGGCCTGACAAACTCTACAAGAAGCAGAAGGACATAAAGCCCCACAAGGATCAACCAGAGAAAGCAAGAGACCAAAGAGATTCTCAGGCTACCTTTTAGCCATGACCCACATTATTGACTCAGAGCCAACTTGTCATGGAGAAGCTTCAGGTGAACAAGTATGGCAAGATGCCATGACTGAAGAATATCAATCTATATTAAAAAATGATGTATGGGATGTTGTTCCAAGACTAGAAGGAAAGTCTGTAGTGACTTTCAAATGGATTTACAAAATCAAGCATGCTGCTGATGGAAGCATTGAAAAATACAAAGCAAGATTTGTGGCCAGACGGTTTTCACAAATAGAGGGAGTTGACTATGACGAGACTGACGAGACTTTTGCACCAGTAGCTAGATATACCTCCATCCGATCTATCATTGGGCTAGCTGCTTCCATGGGTTGGAAGCTACATCAGATGGATGTAAAGACAACTTTTCTCAATGGTGAAATTGAGCAAGAAGTTTATATTGAGCAGCCAGAAGGTTTCGTTGTACACAACGAAAAATCTCATGTATGCAAGTTGAAGAAAGCTCTATATGGTCTAAAGCAAGCACCACATGCTTGGTACGAGAAAATGGATGGATTTCTGATGAGTTTGGGCTTCAACAAAAGTACTACTGATCCAAACTTGTATTATCACATTGATGGCAAGGAGTGTCTGATTTTGGTCTTATATGTGAATGATCTTTTCCTGACCGGCTCAGAGAGACTCATTGCTAAATGGAAACAAGCATTGACTACTAAATTTGAAATGAAGGATTTGGGCTTGATGCATTATTTCTTGGGACTAGAAGTATGGCAGAGAATAGATGATATTTGCCTAAGTCAAGGAAAATATACTATGGAGATACTGAAAAAGTTCAGTATGGCAGAATGCAAATCCATGCCTACTCCAATGGTAATGGATTTAAAGAAAATGAGTTATACTGATTCAGGAGATGTAGATCCACACTTATACCGACAGTTGATTGGATCTCTGATGTATTTGGTTAACACCAGACCGAACATTTGCTATGCAGTAAATGTGCTTAGCCAGTTTATGAGCCAACCGAAACATACACACTGGATAGCTGCAAAACATGTATTGAGATACTTACAAGGCACAATTGGTTATGGCCTGAGATATGCATCCAATGTGGACTTGAGCCTGCAAGGATATGCAGATGCAGATTAGGCAGGAAGTGCAGTAGACAGAAAGAGCACCTCCGGTTGTTGCTTCACCTTAGGATCGACCATGGTTTCCTGGTGTAGCAGAAAACAAAGCTTTGTGGCTTTAAGCACTGCAGAGGCAGAGTACATTGCACTGAGTGTGGCAGTTCGTGAAGCAGTATGGCTTCGCAAATTTCTGACTGACTTATTCGATCATGAGATGGATCCTACGACTATTCATTGTGATAACGAGAGTTGTGTAAAGCTCTCCGACAACCCAGTGTTTCATGACAGATCAAAACACATTGAAATCAAGTATCACTATATCAGAGACATGGTGCAGAGGAAGACAGTTCATGTGCAGTATCTTTCTACTCATGAACAAATTGTAGATATCTTCACCAAACCACTTGCCAAGACAAAGTTCGAGTATTTCTGTGAGAGACTTGGCCTGGTGGAAAATGCCTCCCTAGCTGAGAGTGAGTGTTGATGATTGCAGCTATGTGAGACATTCTCCAACTTACAAACCTGTGAGATGTGGATCATTGCAGCTATGTGAGACTTTCTCCAGCTTACAAACCTGAGAGAAAGCCCCTAAGAAGGGTACGTGGATCCTATCTGAGACAGAGCTAGAACGTAGAGAAGACCTCCTCCATTTAGAGAGTTGAGAAGAACTCCAGATGATTATCCTATGGGAAAGGCGATCTTCTGAGTTGGACGTGCCTGTGGCTGAGCACAAGGTGAACGTGTGAAATCCCAAAGTGCTTTGAGCAACAGAGTTGACGAGAAACTCCAGATGACTCTCTTGTGAGATGCAGTGGGAAAAAGGATTTGTCGAGTGGACGTGCCTGCGGACGAGCACAAGTGAACGTGTGAAGAACTGGTTCTTCTGTGTAATGCAGTGAGACAGAGATATGGACATCCCTATGGATGTGCCCCTAGTGGATAAGCACTAGTGGGTGTATCAGATCCCTTGCTATATTGTTCAAGAGTCAGACCTGCCTATAACCCTAATTGTAATGTAAAGGGTACAGGTCGGCCCCACCTTAATGTGATTAGTAATAAATGTAAAAGATAATTAATCTGGTTAATATTAATTATAATGTGACTTAGAGTGGTTGGCCCTGTTGTTCCAATAGACACTTCTATTGATAGGACAAGTCTAATATAACTAAGGGAAGATTCCCCATTGTGGAATCATATCCTCCACACAAGTTTGGAAATTTTAGCAAGTACATCCTCTTGGGAAAAGTGCGCACCTCTCTTGGGCACTAGTCTTCTAGGGTTTGAGCACCCTCTTGTGTGCTAAGTGTTATTGGTGGTAAAGGTGTTTCTCTTGAAGAATATAGCAAAGGATTTGGCTGAGTTTTCTTCCCTTGTTGAGAAGGGCTTCCCAGGATACTTCTTGTGTTCTTGTGCATGATGTTTCTTCTTGTGATCTTGGTTGCTGCAACATTCTTGTTTATGGTTAAGACAAATGCAAAATTGAAATGAACTATATGCTTAACCTGGCTTATTGAAAAATCAACAGAGAGCACATGAGGACATGTCAAGGGAGTTGACCCTTGACATCACACACTATGGGGAGTTGACCCTAAGTGTTCCTAGAGGGAGTAGCCTCTAGAAGTCCACATGGCAGTGTCGTGTGTGACAAACCTTTTGCTACTATGGTGGTTGTGTACCATTGGCAGAGACTGTGTGTTTTTGGATAGTAGTTGTGTACTACGAAGAGACTGTGTGTTTCTGGATAGTAGTTGTGTACTACTATGGAAAAATACCTCCCTAGATAAGAGGGAGTGTTGATGTTTCAACATTGAGCATAACTTCTAGATTGGGCTGCAGACTAAGGGAGATAGGATACATTTATCATAAAGGTGCACTTCTGGTAAATGGGCCTGTTATCCCCCACTTTCAGGGATAACTAGGAGATCATGTCTTGAGGCCCACAGGTCCTAGACATGGAGTACCGAGAGTAGGATTGACTTGAGCATGGCCCTGGAGGGCCCACCTTTTCTTTTCTTCCATCATCTTTGTCTTGTCAGCAACAACATCCATCACCATCGGCTTGGTCTTGTATCATAAAAGGTTCTTGCTCCATGAGGTAATTAGTTTAGGTAGTATCATGGTACGTGTCACTTTGATCATCAAAACCTTTGAACATATGCATTTGATTCCTTTTATTTCTAACAACTGCTTGGATCTTACACTTGCCCACTTGACCATGTGTTGGGGGATTGACATGGTGCCTTAGCAATCCTAGGTCTGTAGGTTTTTGTTTGCCACTAGGAGGAATTTCTGAAAAGCCATCGTCCTCTCCCATCATAGCACCACTTTTCCATCTTGTTTCCCGCCTATCCCATTCCAGTTGTCTAGACATTGGGTTGACCTATTTTCAGGATTGCACCTTATCTCGTGGGAAGAAGGGGTTAAAGGCCCAGAAGGTAAAAGCAAGCTAGTAAAAGATAAAAGCCTAAAAATAAAACCCGAGATGCTTCGCCTAGGGATCCCCGGGAAAGCAATAAA
>JASDQU010881332.1:9845-29514 GCA_032191745.1 Picea mariana | reverse complement strand
TTGTTGCATTAGAAATCGCGATTCCGCGATATCCGACATAACAACAGGAAAGTGGTGACGTGGAGGAATAAGTTCTCACGTGCATCGGGGATCGGTATATCGAGGTTCTCGGTGACGAGAGAACTAGTGCCAGAGAAGTCGCGAAATTCCGAAACGCGACGGCCCCACTGTAATAGTGTGGTAGTGGAGGACAGGTGTCAAAGGGTCAACCCTCGCCGGAGTCAACGCCAAGTGATCGGGGAAATCCAAGTGAAAACCCCGACGAGATCCGAGCCGTCCGTTCACACGGGATAGGTGTCAGGGATCGAACGAAAGTCGCAGATCGGGAAATCGAAGTTCTCGAGGTCATGAGAACCGAGACTTCGAAAGTCTCGAAATCCCGAGAGTTAATCTGAGCCGTCCATCTGGAAGGACGCGTGGCCAAGGATCGGGCGCCGTCGGCACTTTGTTCATCGGGAAATCAGGAAACCCGTAGACAAGTGATATGTGCGCTTTGATATCGCGATCCGCGAAAACCCGATCAGTGGGGAACAACTGTCAGAACAGCAGAGGAGGAGGACAGCGTCGTAGGGGAGGACAGCTGTCAACTAAACGGAGAATCGGGACTTCGACGATTGGGAATCCTGGGGGTGTATGCACGTTGTCGTTTGAAACCCCGTAGCCCCGAAGGGATAAGGTTGTGGTCACGAGAGTTGGTCATATGAGTGGGAGTTGAACCGGGAAGGCTAGCGCGTGACGGAGCGCATCGGGGATCGGAGAATCGCGAGTCCCGTGGACATAAACATGGTGACATCGCAAACCCCGAAACTCTGACGGGAGCATATGACTGCGGTCATATAGGAACTAGTCACGTGGACTAGAGAGCCTATCCAGAGGGTGCTAAGACCAGGGAAGGAGCTCATCGGGAATCTCGACGACAGAAAGTCCGAAACCCCGAATCCCAATATTGAATCGGGGATGGGTAGCTCGCTAATGCAACCTTTTTAAGGGGGATTTCTCATTTGTGGGAGATTAACCCAAAATTTTTAAATTATGATAGTGGGTGTGTTACATAGTACATGTGACAGCAGAGTGATAAAGGAATATGTAACAAGCCCTATCGAATGCTGCAAGGCAATTTCTTATTCCTTTTCGAAATTTAGAAAGAAAAATAAAAGAATTTTTAAAAAAGTTTATCAATGCAAATTAAGCTTGGATAATCTGAATCCACCACTTATTTCACATATGATGAATATCTTTAATCAATGGGAATTGTATTTTAAGAAAAAAGAAGATGAAAGCAAAACAAAATCTTCTTCTATTGTAATAGAAAAGTAATTAATATCCTTTTCGGGATAATTTGGTGTAACAAGGAGATTGGAAGAGATGTACTAGTAGAGGGTTTTAAAAGGTGACCTCTTGCTAGGTAAAAGGGGCTGGAAAACTTTGTAATTCAGACGTGTATATTTTTATCACGCTGAAAGAAAGATTGAAGGCCGATGTCTTTTGGACGAACTTGCTTGGTTGAATGTTGCAGATTGTATTTTTGCATTTGTGTGAGTTGATACAATTTAATCATTCATTCATTTTTCATGTGAAATTATTTTCCGTGATATGTTTAAGTTCTTCAATCGATTACTAATTAGGTACGAGAATGCATGTAATGTTCTTTGAATAATTATTTATTTCAAAACGGTATATGTATATGTGATGAAGATTTTGTCGAATTAATGAATTATTTCTTTTAATTCAAAAATGTATCATTCGATCTTGTATCTAATCTCTTTAGTTTATGCTCCTAGCCAGGATAGTTAATATTAATTTTCATTAATTATAGTGTATATAAATATATTTTTTATTATTTTAGGATGAATTAGATTAAGATTGTCAACATTAAATTGATTTTGTTTCCTTAGGTGGCTAACCGAGCCCACATAACGGTTGGAAGTTGTCACACCAAACGAAAGCAGATATAATTGGGATCTGTCATCAGGCAACTTTCCCCTTTGTTGGTGGAGGAATCTTTCTAGCCATCAACAAAATGATACACATAAATGACATTTTAGAAGAAGATCCATGTCTGTATTAACTTCATAAATGATTACATGATGCAAAATCTCATAGCTGGTGTCTTGACTAATGCCAATCCCATACCCTCATACATGATAGAATCCAGTGGAAATGCTACAATCCTGCCAATCCTAAAATCCTGAAAACTATTAAGTATGTTGAACTCTAAATGGGATATGAAATTCTACTTTATCCATATGAAGTCCGACGAGGTTGGAACCACTCTCAAACATTTTGGAACAATTGATGGTAATGTTAAAAATTTAAGTAAAAGGAAAGATGAAGAAGATAGAAAAGGTAAGATAAAGGAGAATGTAGAAAAGGTCCCATGCCCTTCTCGGGCACTTATGTCAACCTGGAAACTTCCAAAAAGTGCCCAAAATGTCACTAAAAATGTTCGAAACACCTTGGAAACACCACCATACAGCATTTCCAGATTTGGAAACATCGTACAGTACGGCCGAAGACATTTCCAAGGCGTTTCGTATCCGTTTTGACATTTCAGGTACTGGTACGCCAACTAGGGGGGCATTTCCTACAAAATAGTGTGAAATAATATATCAAAATTGAATACATATATATGATATTGTTTTAGCCTAGTGGTGTAGCTCGAGTGGTTGAATGTTTTGAATTACAAGCAGAAGCTCACGGGGTCAATTCCTCGAGTTGGCTGCCTCTGACAATATTATGGTCCTCACTCGATGTCCCCGTCGGGTTAGTTTGCCAAGACTACAAACAGCGTGTTTATCCAATGTTGCCATAGCGTTGAGTGAACCGGGAGTGTCAAGAGCGTCATTTTCCAAAAAACCTCGGGAGAGGAGCGTCTCAAGAGCGTCCTTTATATATATTTGCATTTCTATTAAGAAAAAACATGCAAAATTCCAAATTAGTTGCATTTTATATGAAAACATGCATATTTGTACTACTTGTAGATGAATGCTATATTATTATGATGTTAGAAATGCCATCCACGGTACATTAATGATTATATTGGAACTTTGAAAGAAAGCATTACGAATGAACAAGCAAGAACATTTAAATGACAAGCAATGTTCCACCATCGCTTATATTAGGATCCACATCATTAGTATCATCCTTCATCCTTTGCCTCTTGTCTAGCCCTTGCTCCTATCTCGATCCTCTAGGGACATCAGTCGACACCACCCAATTTTGATGAAACTACCTAATCCTAGCCTTAAAATATCGTAGAAAAAGCTTAACATGCCTAATCAATGATTTTGGCTTGAGTGAAGGGTACATTTTTTCTAAGGCCATGACAAAGGAATTTAACAATCAACACCACCAACATTGGGGTACATAAAGGGTTTGGTGCTCTTGATTAAATGCCAATCACATGCCCTCATACATGATAGAATCTAAATAAAATGTTGCAATCCCATCAATCCTAAAATCCTAAAAACTGTTAAGTCTACTAAATTATGAATGGGATATGAAATTCTACTTTCTCCATATGAAGTCCGATGAGGTTGGAACCACTCTCAAATATCCTGAAACAATTAATGGTAATGTTAAAAATATAAGTCCTTTTACTTTAAAAATTTAACATTACCATTAAGGAGCGCGCTCCCAGGCTCTGGGAGCGTCCCAAGGAGCGTGGTACTCCCAAAAGGGCAGGGAACGTCCGGAGCATGCTGTCTGGATGCTCCCGCTCAAAGCGCGCTTCCGAGCTTGGGAGCGAGGGGGGGCGCTCTCTGCAACACTGTTATCCTAAGTAGCATCCTAGGAATGAGGGGAAGTGCCTGGTGCGTTTCCCCGAGATGTGCGTTGCATGGGTGCTCCCGCTCAAAGTACGCTTCCGAGCTTGGGAGCGAGGGGGGGGCGCTCTCTGCAACACTGTTATCCTAAGTAGCATCCTCGGAATGAGGGGTAGTGCCTAGTGCGTTTCCCCGAGATGTGCATTTCATCATAAAAATATGTGTGTGTGTGTGTGTGTGTGGTATTGTTTTCCAATAGGCTAGCTCAAGTGGTTGATGCTTTGAGCTTCATGCAGGATGTCTCGAGGTCAACCCCTGGGCTAGCTGCCTTCGTTGCATGCCTCACTAGGTCAGGGTCCATAATCAGCACCAACAAGTTTGCATTGGGTACCATCCACAAAATGCAGGGTAGTGCCCAAAAGTTTCTCCACGAGGTTCCTTTATATTTTTTAAGTCTAACAAACAAATCTAATATAAATTTTTGAAACTTCTTAAAATTCTGCATGGCTGATTAAATTCACCAATAAATTCACCATTGCTCGTGACTCAACATAATTTTAGTTGTTTTGAAAAAAATCGCCATACATGGTGACTAAGCTCTAAGGCATTATTGTTAAATCCTAGAGCTAGGATTCACTTCCACCGGATTTCTATTTCATATCGATATAGGACAGGGACCCATATAAATTGAATTCAGCCCTTTCACTGAACCACGAGATCAACCATCTAAAGACAAACTTAGTGACATCCATGATTACCCCACAACTAAAAAGCTCAGTTTTTTTTAGATCATTGTGAAATATCTTCTCAGTTATTTTTCTAGAAATCATTGCGTTGAAATTCTTATAAAGTTATAATAATGCATATTTTTGTAACAATGCATGGAGGGGTCTCTTGTCCTACAAACAAGAGGATCTCATACATCAATTTAGTGTCTAGCGTGTCTAGCTTGACTATGACCTTAAAATCTTTACTACTTTACTTACTTACTATATTCTGACCAGGACATATTATTAGATTCCCTATTTATATGCAAGAAAAGTTTTAATGGAGAAAATAAAGTTGTGAAGTAACAACTTACTTCAGGGCAATATTTTGCAATGGCTGTACACAGGGATTTGACAATGCCAGCATTAATATTGAAAAGATCGTCACGAGTCATCCCAGGTTTGCGAGGCACACCGGCAGGAATTATCACAACATCTGATCCTTCCAGTGCCTTCCCCAGTTGATCGTCGCCCATATATCCTGCAACCTGCTCCAAATAATAAAAACCCAGTTAAATTGCGCTCAAATTTTCTCTCGAGATTGCAGCAGACCTGCTGTATATTTTTAGTGTGAAAGAACAAAGCATCCCCAACCATTATGTGCTGATTTAAATAAATGGCCTTTGAAAAAGCCATGCCGTCTCCAAATTTTACAGGCTGATTGATTTCCTTTTATCCTCAGAAGCTCAGCATGGTGTTTAAAACGCAATGCAGTTTAATGATAATGTGAACGTTTGGTTTATTGGTATAATAGGCATATGGTTGTTGTGCATATGGCCTAATGTTAATGTGAATGTTTGATTTATAATGGCATAGTGGACATATGATTGTTGTGCATATGGCCCAATTTATAACTTTGTCAAAGTCTATGGATAAATTTTCAAATGCCTGCTAATCCTTAGTTCAGGATTTTGAGCTTGAAATTGAATGTAAGTACCCCATTGAAGGAAATTATCATGTTGGGTGTTGACCTAACAAGCCACACTCAAACACAACCAGGCGTAAAACAATTGGAAGCACACAGAATGTGGGCAGTTAGCTCCATTGGTAGAGCAGCCCCATATCCTGGGTTCGATTCCTAGACTGTCCAATTTCCCACATAGAGGGGGTCGGGTACACCAGATGCAGTCTGCAGACATAATTCTCCAAAGTAAAACAATGCAGGTGATCGATTATTGGGGAGTGACAGTAAGTAACTGTAGTATGAAAGAAACAGTTAGAATGAAAGAAGATTACCAGTGCTCGAGTATTGACGTGACCAACATCAGCTGCAACTCCAGGCGTGCCAGCAATATCATAGAGAGCGAGATCAGAGACCAGAGGGTTAAGCTTCATCAGCAGAGCCAAAGGCTGCCCGATTCCTCCCGCTGCTCCAAGCACAGCTACCTTTCGAGGCGTGGAGTTAACGCCTGCTGTGGAGTACAACCTTCTTCTGCTCGCATTTGCCCTACGCAGAGCGCTTCCCAGAGCTCCACGCATTGCAGAAGCCATATTTTATCCTTCTTCTTCTTATTCAGCTCTCCTAGCGGAATTCTGAAGTACTCGCTGCACCACAGCACAGAGTGAATGATAAACTTGCGAGGTGTGGGTGGGTTTATAGGGGTTTTGATGGAAGTGGTCTTTGACTCTAAGGTGCGAGGAGGAACGTGTTTTCCAAAGAGGAACAAAGGGGGTCTGTTCCGACAGACATTAAATATTAAATGCTGAAGTTTTAAGCACAATTTGTTCCATCACGGTACACGAAGGTATCGGTCCCTGAATGGGAGTGGTTGTCATGAAAAAAAGGTGATAATTAAGTTTATTTTTTCCAAAAAACGGGAGAAGATTGTATTTATAAAAAAGGCACGACTAGTGTTGCTAAATACAAAGGCATAAGCAGGTAAGAAGGGAAGTCGAGTATAATTTTGTTTACAAGTAAAATTGTTCCTAGATATTTTTTAAGCGAAACTAGTTGTATGTAAAATTGCTCCTCTAATGAGATCATTCAAAAATGGTGATATAATCGCTTTACTAAGGCTTACAAATTCAAATTTCTACCTTATTGTTCATTTTTTATGAAGTCTTTATCAGTAGGTGGCTCTAGAGCCACATTCAAGTCTGGGAGGTCTTCACAGGATCCTGGTCTGCTACCAACTTCCTCATTGTGACTTTGTATTAAAGAGCTTGGAGAGGCGTCTCTCGCATCATACCTAGCTTTCATTGCCTCCCCTTGTCGACGAAGGAAATCAACTTCATCTTGCAGTTGTCCTATTAGCATTCGATGATGAACTAGCATTTCCAAAGTGAAAGAGAGGATTGAACTGTGGGATTCAACTCTGAGAGAGAGTCGTTTAGTGGTGGTGAAATTATCATCCACCAGTTTGTCCTCCAAATTCGCTCGAGCTTTCTATTGAGCGTTCTCATGATCCATGGCGAGAGATACACTGCTTAAATCAATTTGACCAGGGACTATATCACCAGCGCAATTCAAATTGTAATTTCTCAGTTTACCAGAGGGACCATACCATCCTAACTTCTTCTCGGTCAACTGAATTTGCAAAGCTTTCTCTCCCTTTGCTAAGATCGGAATCGAGATTGTTGACTCCCTAAGAGGGCGACGGAGTTGATAATGGGGGAANTTAAGCACAATTTGTTCCATCAGGGTACACGAAGGTATCGGTCCCTTAATGGGAGTGGTTGTCATGAAAAAAAGTTTTTGATAATTAAGTTTATTTTTTTTTTTACATAAACGGGAGAAGATTGTATTTATAAAAAAGGCACGACTAGTGTTGCTAAATACAAAGGCATAAGCAAGTAAGAAGGGAAGTCGAGCTGTATAATTCTATCAACGACAAATAAAATTGTTTCCTCATATCTTTTAAGCGAAACTAGTTGCATGTAAAATTGCTCATGTAATGAGATCATTCAAAAATGGTGATACAATCACTTTACTAAGGCTTACAAATTTTTACCTTATTGTTCATTTTTTATGAAGTCTTTATCAGGAGGTGGCTCTAGAGCCACATTCAAGTCTGGGAGGTCTTCACGGGATCTTGGTCTACTACCAACTTCCTCATTCTGACTTTGTATTGAAGAGCTTGGAGAGGCGTCTCTCGCATCATACCTAGCTTTCATTGCCTGCCCTTGCCGACGAAGGAAATCGACTTCATCTTGCAGTTGTCCTATTAGCGTTCGATGATAAACTAGCATTTCCAAAGTGAAAGAGAGGGTTGAACTATGGGATTCAACTCTGAGAGAGAGTCATTTAGTGGTGGTGAAATTATCATCCACCAGTTTGTCCTCCAAATTCGCTCGAGCTTTCTATTGAGCGTTCTCATGATCCATGGCGAGAGATACACTGCTTAAATCAATTTGACCAGGGACTATATCACCAGCGCAATTTAAATTGTAATTTCTCAGTTTACCAGAGGGACCATACCATCCTAACTTCTTCTCGATCAATTGAATTTGCAAAGCTTTCTCTCCCTCTGCTAAGATCGGAATCGAGATTGTTGACTCCCTAAGAGGGCGACGGAGTTGACGATAATGGGGGAACAAAACCAAGCTTTCGAATTTATTGTGGTTTAGAATTACCTTGGTGCATGAATACAAACAACTTCGAATTGTCCCATGGATCAAGTGTCTTTCAAACGTTGAGGTGGCCTGTACTGGCTGAGTCTCCACGCGGAAATTCATGATGACAATCTTTTCATTTATCCTCAGATTAGGTGTTGTATTGGTTGGCCTATTGTTGCGATGTACTTTGTGCCAAGGAGTCCCCCGAGGGAAGTTCACGAGGAGGCCGATTTTTTCCATGGACGTGACTGAGAATGAGCTTGTCCTGCGATTTCCTGCGAACCATGAGATATTGGGAGTACTTCCCTGCTCTTTTAAGGTTATTCCCAACCTGCATGAGCCCTCCAGTTGTCTATTCATGAAAATCATGGAGCCAGGTGGCGTTTAGATGATGTGGGACCGAGTCATTAAGGAGGGGCTATGAAGAGGACCTGCCCCTAAACTATCATATGTCCAGGGGCCATATTGATTGCCTGATTTTCCATTTTGTCAGTTGCTTCATTATTTCCGCGGAGAACGTGGAGGAAATTTGCTTGTATGGGGGACAGGAGTGATTTGGTCCTATCTATAATGCTTTGTAGCTTGGTATTCTTTGGAGTGGTTCCCATAGCAAAATGATGTATGATATTTTTTGAATTCCCTACAATCGTGATACAATTTAGTTGTTGTTCCTTGACTAATAGTACTCCTTGGTACATCGCATAAGCTTCTGCCATATCATCGGAATTTATGCCCAAGTTCCAAGAAAAATCTAGCAAACATTGTCCTCTAGGGCTATACAGCACCCCTCCCGCACCTGCCTCCCCTGGGTTGCCTTTTGATGCTCCATCAAAGCAAAGGACGTGTCCTGCTTGCGACGAGAAACAAAGATTGTAGTCTTGATGTGAAAATTGAAGTTGCCAGCAGGAATTGTGTGGAGTTTTCAAAGAATGGATGGATGTGAGATTCACTTTTTTCATCCAATTCTCTTCTTCTTTTGCCAAGTGATTGTCTGTCAACAATTTGAATTTTTGCAAGGAAATGAACTCTCCCACTTGTCCTACCGCATGAGCAGCTACTGAGGAGGGAGAGGTCATTTTCTCTTTAAAGATAAGTTTATTCCTTGCCAACCAAATTTACCAACAAGCAAATTTTATTGATTCCTTCCAAATGCGATGAAAGGTTGACATTTGGAGAAGGAACCTTTATAGACTTCACTCCATTTTCCAATAAAGCTTCGATAGTTTGTTGGCCAGGCAATTTGTTGAGTTAATTCATAGTAGATTGTATGCAAAACTTGTTTGGAAAAATTGCATTTCAAGAAAAGATGCTTTGTAGTTTCAGAGTTTTGTTTGCATAGGGCACATCTGAAGGACCCCAAAAATCCTCTTTTGAGCAAATTCTCCCCTTTCAACAATTTGTTATGGGCTAACTGCCAACTGAATATGTTGATCTTAGGTAATCCATCTCCACTCCAAATCTCCTTCCATATGGCCGATTTTTCTGGGAGTTGGGATTGAGAGAGGATAATTTTATAACCTTCACTGAGTAGCCTGGAGCACCCCAACCTCTTTTGTCTTTTTGTTGGAGTTGCATTGGGGCAAAGCCATTTATGTTCATAAGGAATAGGCGCGAGGCATTGAGCAAATTTGGAGGGACCTCTCCCAAATTCCATTATGAGATGTCAAAGATGAGGGACTTACCCTGAGAAGTTAGCCAGATTCAAAATGAATCCAAGATGGGGATGCCAGATAAGATTCTCGAGTCTGAAAATAGGTCATCCCAGATCTTGATTTATTTTCCATTCCCCGGGCTCCAAAAGAGATGATCCCGTAAAAGCGAGAGAGGCAATTAGTAGTTTCCATATAGGAGACCTTGTCTATTGTGTGGTGGCAACGTCCAGGTATCTTTTTTTGTTTCTTGAGAGGTATTTGTAACAAATTGCCTTCTTCCACCAGTCGTTGCCATCTGAAACCAATCTCCAGAGGAGTTTTGCACCTGGCGCGATATTTATCTTTTCTGGATCCCGGATTCCCAGCCCACCATTCTCTTTTGGGGCATAAACTGTGGACCAATTGACCATATGGAATTTTTTTTCATTTTCTTTTCCCCCTTGCCAAAGGAATTTATGAATTAATTTAGCCATTTCTTTTTTTATCCCTATCGGAGCGAGGAGAGCTGAGAATTGGAAGATTGGGAAGGAAAATAAAACTGACTTTACTAACACCACTCGGTGAGTCGGGTTCAACCAGATTGCTCCCAAGATTTCGAATTGATCTTTGAGCTTTTGAAGGATAACTTGCCACGCTTCACCAGGAAGAGATTTTAGACTGATAAGGGTGCCTAAATATTTGAAGAATTTCCAATCAGTAGAAAAGGGAAACTGTAAAATATTTGCGATTCTTGCCAAGATACTTGCTTTAATGTTCCAAGCATATATTTGGCTCTTATGTTTGTTTGTGATTCCTCCCGGGGCTTCTTCGTACTGATCTAAAACCATTTTAAATATGTTGGCCATAGTTTGAGAAGCTCCTCCAAGCAACAGAGTATCATCGACGAACTGGGAATTATTTATTCTTCTTACCCCCTTGCTATCTTCAGGCCTGGGATATTGCTAGTTCTTCTTTCATGTTCTAGCCTTTTGTTTAGTGATTATGCCATGAGGACATACATCATTGGGGAGAGTGGGCATCCATGTCTTAATCCTCTTGTGGCTTGAAATGAAGGAGCAAGCCTTCCATTTATTAGAGGGTTTATCCAAGGGGTCGTAATACAGGCTCCAATCCAGGAAATAAAAGTGTGATTAAAACCGAATTTCTTTAAAACTTCAAAAAGGAAACTATGCTTGACACGCTCAAATGCATTTTCCATGTATATTTTAATAACCATACATTTTTTTTTGTTGTTAAAGCTGGAGTGGATCGCTTCCTGGACCAGGGTGATGTTGTCCCAAATCTGTCTTTTTGCGACAAAGCCACCTTGATTTGGAAGGATGAGCAGTGAAAGAAAATGCTTTAGTCTATTTGCTATGATTTTTGCCAGAATTTTGTAAGAGACATTGCATAGAGAAATAGGGCGAAATCTATTGAAGGAACTGGCATTTTTGTCCCTGGGGATCAAGGCTAAAAAAGAGGTATTGGTTGTGCCTCCCATCCTACAGGACTTTTGGACATATCTTATCACTTGGATAAGATCTTTTTTTATGATAGTCCAACATTTTTTGTAAAAATGAAGAGTAAAGCCATCTAGTCCTAGAGCTTTGTCTGGATCAAACTGATTTAGAATTGCTTTGACTTCTTCCACTGTGACCTCCTTGCTTAACTCTTTGTTGTCCTCTTCTTTTATCATGTGTGGAATATGCTCAACAAACTGCTTACTCTGATCTTGATTATCTTCTCCTTCCTTGGTGTAAAGTTTCCCAAAATGAGAAGTGGTTGCTTTTTTTATTTCCTCAAAGGAATTAATTAGGACCCCGTGATTGTGTATTTATTTCCTCCACGTTATTCCTATGTTGTCTAGCCTTGGCTTGCTTATAAAAGAAGGAGGTTTTTTTGTGTGATTAATTTTCTTATAGTTTCCTTTTTTTCTCTTTGTCCCATTCCCCTACAATTCCAGGAGACTACCTTCATTACTTACTTGCATTTTTGGTTGCCCCCCCTTTCGTGGGCTGAGTATGTCCTTTCGATGTGGGTGTTTTTCTTGATTTCCCATCTTTTTTTAGTACTTCTTCCAGTGTGAGCTGGATTCCCAATTCTTTGTCTTGGTTTGTTGCTTTTTCCCTTTTGTTTTTATTTATTTTCCTTCCTGTTTTCTATGCTTTGGTGTTTTGGGGAATCTCTTGGTTCGGGTCTTCCCCCGAGTCCTCTTGGATTTCATCCTCTGGATCATTCACTGGGGGGGAGGGGTCCTCGAGATGAATGAAGACTGGATCATTTTGCTTTGTTAGGGGAATTGGTTCAGGGTCCTGTTGGCTCTGTATTTCTTCTGTTGATTCTTTTGAGTTTACTATTTCTGCCTCCAAATTTTAAAGTGCTTCATATATGTTTTTACTGCTTTTTGCATCGTTGTTCCCGTCATCGGGGATTCCCCCTTGAGTGGAGAGGATGGCTTGGAGTTTTCTCTTCGATCTTGTGGCTGGGGTCCTAACTTGTTATTAGTTTTTTTCTTTTTGGCTAGCTACCATTGCTCTTGCTCTTTGTCTTCAGGTTGATCTGTTTTTGCCTTTGGACAATTTTTTGCGAAGTGCCCATACTCATGGCATACTTTGCATTTGAACAGGAGTTGCTCATAATCGACTGTTTGAATATAGGACCACCCATCTAGGGTGAGTTGGATTGCCTTTGGCAAGCCTTTTTCCAGATCTACTTCTACACATATGCAAGTGCGGGATTGGAGACCATCTCGTGGTTTGGCACGATCAATGAATCTACCCAGGGCATTCCCAATATTTTTAGGGTTTCGTCATTCCAACAGTGGAGGGGGAGGAAGGGCAAGCGAACCCAAATAGGGACTGCAAACAGAATGCCATTTTCCAGGCTAAAGTCTGGGGTCCATTTGTTCAGATACATTCCTCTTGATCGCATGAAATAGGGACCATTTCTAAAAATCAAATCTCTATCGTCTTTGTTTTCAAAGAGAAAGACATAGAATCCCTTACTGTAGAAAGTCAAGGACATTTGCCCCTATATCATTTTCTTTCAGTTCTGATCCAACCATTGTGTCATTACTCTTGGAGAAGGCTCCCATAAATTGTCTGATCAATCCATTTTCCGCCAGATGAAGGGCAAACGGACGGGAGGAGGGATGTACTGGCACCTTCGGGATCTCGTTGAGCTTCTTGACAAAACGCGATTAGGGGGGGCCTTTCACAAATTTCGAGTAGGAGGAGATGAGAGATTGAAACGCAACAATATCGGGAGGAGGCGAGGGGGGGGGCTCCTCCCCTTAACCAGAGGCCATGAGAGCAGCTGCAACAAACCACGAGAACCCTAGCTAGGTTGTAGAGCTTGAGAGAGCTTGTAAGATCAGTTATTTGTGATAATTAAGTTTATTGATTTGTTTTTTTATATAATTTTAAATAAAATTATGTTAGCTGAGAATAATCTGTTAATTTTTAATAAACTTTTATTATTGTTATTATTGCGATATGTTTTTGGGTTTTGGATCGTTAATTTATTTCTTAAGTTCAAAGAAGACTCTTATTTAATTAGAAGCACTTTTATGTCAAAATCATGACCAAAAGACGGTTTTAACTTAAATAGTATTTACAAGAATGCCAGTGTCCCTTGTGGTTATCAGTAAAGTTAATGTCAATGGGGTGTACTTTTTAATAACATTTAACCTTACTTTCATACATGAAACTAGATACTACTATGGATTATATGAAAAGTTTTATATACATTATTCAAAATACATTTTTTCAAAAGAAATCTTGATTTTTGAACAAAACTATAAAAAGAATGATAATCATCTTAATTTTAAATGAGAATAGTTAAATAAAGCTTTTAATATTTATGGCAATTAGATTTAGCTTGGGTGGTTGGGAGGAATGATTGTTATCCTCTCCACCTAGGTTCAATTCTCATGAGTGATATATTGAACTCATAACAAATATAAGATGGGTTCAAAAAAACCAAAAGACATTTACCAAAACAAATCAACATAAAATCTCATGGCACTTACATACTTAAATGGATTGTCTCTACATATCCTAATTGAATTGATAAGATATTCATGAGGAGGAAGGGGCTATTTATACAAAAAGATAGTGAACCCTTGACTTCTGATTTAAGTTATTTGTATGGTGTCATACAATTATTAAATTAAATTGATATCAATTACATCAAATTATCAATTGGGTCTAGTTCGTGTGGTTGTGGGATGGAGTGTTATCCTCCCCACCCAAGTTCTATTCTTGTTAATGATATGTTAAGTTGTTTGTTATCCTCCCCACCTTTATTCTATTCTTGTTAATGACATGTTAAGTTGTTTGTTATCCTCCCCACCCTTGTTCAATTCCCATGATGGACATGTTGGCCCGTTGTGACAAGGTTAGAAGGGTAGACGACCCCCAGATTGAGGTTCCACTCCGATGGGCTTTGGGACGCCTCGGCCCTTGCTAAGTCACAAGTTACTGGTATATCTGGCTTTTAGGTTGTTGGATATACTCTTAGGTTACAATGGCACCCAATATGCTTGATCTTGAGCCTAGCCCAGATCAAACCTATTAGTTATTGATTCCCAAGGCAAAAAAAAAATGACATGTTAAGATCATATTGAGTATATTGTTGTAACGACTTCGAACTCTATTATTGACCTAACATTACCCAATAAAAAATTTAAGATTTACTCTCGATATCATCCTCGAAATGAAAAAAAGGTTTTCTAAAAAAATATTACTTAAAAAAAATTAATTATATTAAATAACTATTTAATATAAATTGTTTCATCTAATCATACAATTAAATATCCTAAAATTTTATAACAATTATTTTATAATGTTTATTATAAAATTATAAATTATCACACAAAATAAGTAATATACTTACATAATCAAACTTCCATGACATTTTTAAAGGAACTTTGTCCTCAAAACTTTCAATACCTTAAAGAAAAAAAGCTTTGTCCTACACCTTTGAATACAAAATAGTACATCGTCCATGTTTAGTCTGCTTTATCATCATTAAAACCATTTGTCCCTCATCCCAAGCAATCCATCCATCTTCAAAATTTAGTCAATCATTTCTTTCATCTACATATTCTATTTGTCTCTTGTTCTAATACACTATATCTTCATATTCTTCTCCATTGTCCTTTTAAGTGATTCATAATACCTTCTCTTTTTTCATTGTTCTCTTCAACGATTTTACAAAGTGTATATTTTCATATGAGATTAGTGATTATAAAACGAGGATTTTGAAGTTAATATAAAAAAGGAAAAAGGAAAAATACAGATACTACTATAGAATGTTAAAAATTTTGATTTTTAGGTAAAAGATTAAATTGTAATTAGGAGTAGTATTTGGTTCTCTTTATAGGATTAAGGTTGCAAGCAACCAGAAAGCACATGAACTCACTAGAGATTACCTCGACGATGACCATAAGGGACACTAGTTTTCTTATGGATATTATCTTGGCTGAAATCGCCTTATGGTCTTAGAGTAAGACCTAAAATGCTTTCGATTGGCTAAGAGATCATCTTCCTTAAATGTAAGGAAATAGTTCAACAACTCAAGATTTGAACGCATATGGAAATAGTGAAAGTCTACTCTCTCATGGACCACCGACAAGGCATTTCAAGTGGCATGGTTTTCTTTAATAACAATGATAAGTCAACACACATTCACATATAGTAGAAAATGATGACTTCCCTTACTATCATTTGACATCCAAATTATAATAGATTTTTCCATTGGATAATTTTTTTGACAAAACAAATTTCAAAACCTCAAATTTTATCTGAATAAAAATGAATAGAAAATTTAAATAAAAGTTCATCTATGGGCTTTTAAAATGAAGGTTTAAGGAGAGAGATATGTTTTTCACAAGTCATGTTGGTATTTTTCCTTAACTATTATAAATGGTGTGTAGCTAGCACCGACAACCTGCAAGCTAGTACTAGCAAGAACTTGTGACTTAGCAAGGGTTGAGACGTCCTGAAGCCCATCAAGGTGAGCTTCTATCTCAGGGGTCGCCTACCCTTCGAGCCTCATCACAACAGACCAAATATTAATAAACACGCACATATTCTACCCCCCACTGGTTTTGAACCTATGATCTCCAAGGAGAAAACACATGTTCTTTTTTTATAAATAAAAGATGTATTGCCTCTAGAAACTGAAGATATTACATAGTCTTGGAAGCTAGGGGGTCGGCCTACCAAAAAATGGAAACCAAAGCCGTCTCTAGAGTTCTGACAAAAAGATCATACTGTCTCCATGTTTGAATATACAAAGATGGTTGGGAAGCCATTTAAACTTTCCTAAAAGCTTATAAGCATGAGCATAAGAAAAACACATAAGCAAAACCAAAGGAATCAAGCACCAATAGTGTCTATATTGTTGCCTCCAGAAGTGTGTCGATGCCAGGTTGGAACAATATTGTAAGGTTGGTGACATACCGGACAATGGTTGGAAGCAGGCTTGCCTGATAGTGCATCATATAGAAAGTACATCTGACTATTGAGGTGCTCATGTCGAAACAACAAGTCCGCCACACCTCGGCGTATATCCATGATCAAAGTGAGATTATCCTTAGAGAATTGAGGCTTAGAAGAATCTGGAAACACCTCTAGGATATGAATGGTTTCCTAAAGGGGAGTCATCGAAGGTGCTTCTTCAACTATGGGATATACCCAATGTCCTTTTGGTAGAGTGTTCCAGAAAGCTTGACTTGTTGCAACATTTGTATGCTTCTGAGAGGAAAGGCTCGAGTGTATTGTAAACTCATGAGGTTGAGTAGTCAAGGACTCTTCAATGGATCCACAACCCCAATTCTCCCCTGAGGTGATAATGTCAATATCCTACGTAGTTGCAGAATGAATTTCCTAAGAGGGGATTTGCACTGGCTCGCTTGAAGAAGTAATGGCGTTGCGACCTCATTAGGAAAGATATCTCTAGTAACCAGGTCCTCTGCTAGAACGACCATGCTCACGAGGCATGATGTCAATACCTAGGATAAGGGAAAGAGAAAGAAGATAGACAGTCCGGAACAAGGCACATTTGGGTCTCTACGAAGGAGAAGCTGAGCACGCATAAGGGGCGAGAAGGAGAAATGCGTCTTGAAAAGCAGAGCAGCATAGGGAAATATCCTCAAATTGATGCATTGAGAGCACAATTACAGTAGAGTGGACGTTGTCCTCTATTGTACGCTTACAGTTTACTCCTGGTGGCATTCTGAACCAGAGCTCCATTGAACTCACGTGGTGAAAACTCTCATCACACCAGCCCACAATAAATTGCCTCCTCGAGAAGTGAAGCCTAGAGGAGAGGCGGCAGGCTGGGATGGCGTTTAAATGCATGTTGGGACGTGTGGCACCCCATCCGGGGGAGAAAACACATGTTCTTGACCATTAACTGTCATGTTGTTATTTTGAATGACAAAATTGACAATTTTGAAAGGTCAAATTTGACAAGTCGTGACTTTCTTGATATTGCTCATAAGTATAATGTATTATATGTATTTCCAACGATAATATTATAATTTTAATTTCACTTAGTATGAAAAGCTATGATTTATGTAATTAAACATTGAATGGTTTTATGCAATTTGTTTTGATAAAAAAAAATTAGGTGGCAAAATCTGTCATAACATAGTTGTTAATTTGTAATAATGACAATCATTATTGGATGTTATCTGCAATGTGGGTTGACTTATCTTTGTTATTTAAAGAAAATCATGTCCACTGAAATGACMKGTTGGTGGTTTGTAAGAGGGGGAYTTTTACTCTTGTCATTGGGTCATTACCATGTTTCCTTAAATTCRAGAAAACAAGCTCTTAACCAATCAAAARTAGTTTTAGATCTTACTCCAAAACCAAAAGGTAGTTGTAATCTAAATAATATCCACGAGAAAGTCAATGTCTCTTGTGGTCATTATTGTGGCTACCTCCAATAAACTAATATGTTTTGTAATAAATTTTAACCTTAATCCCATACACGAAATTAGATGCTACCCACAGTTACAATTTAACCTATTACCCAAAAAGTATCACTCATAACATTTGTGAAGTGTAAAAATTAATTACTTACTAATATAAACTAAAAAAGTAACTATAACATAAATAAAGTCCACATAATGGCATACACCCTACCTTTGAAAAAATCAAAAAGCATTTTATTTAAATAAAATCTCATTAAGAAAAAACTATAACATAAACAAAGTCCACATAATGACATACACCCTACAACCTACCTCGAAAAAAAATTGGAAAACATTTTATTTAAATATGAATTTCATTAATAAAAAAGAAAATGTCAAAGATACTTGGATGTAAATATATGATGTATCTAACTATATGACTTTATTTTAAAAACGAGGGTAAGCTATATAGCAGCGAGTCCCTATCTTCATTTAAGAAAAAATAAAATGTCAAAAGAGACTTGGATGCAAATATATGATGTCTCTAACTATATGATTTTATTTAAATAACTATTTTATTTAAATAACTATATGATTTTATTTTAAGAACAAGGATAAGCTATATAACAGCTAGTCCCTACCTTCATTTTAAGTAATGAAGTTAAATTTGTTGGTTTAAACTCTTTAATTTTTATTGATTTGAACTCTTTAGTTGAATGGTGTGTTTCGTTTTTTAACATAGAACATAGAGTGCTTATAAGTTTAGCCATGATGTGTTTTCTTAACAGTATTGCATTGAATTACGAATGCATATATGTATATAATGCAATGAACATAAATATATTTATCTTGGGATATTCTTACCATGTGCAAACACAAAGAATTTGTGGATACACACACAATGATACTGGTAAAGACAAGTTGTTTTAACACATAAAGGGAAATATTTCCAACCAATTGAACAAGAAGATGTGTGAATTTGCGGCTTTTTGCATCATCTAGGTTGTTATTATCCCATATGCAATAGTTTTACGTTCATTTTTTTAGTTAAGTACTTAGTCTATGAAAGTGATTGTAAAAATATTGAACACATAGTGCACGTTCCATTCATGCACTTCAAACTTGCTCAAAGATTTAAGGAATGTATTGTGATAAATAACATATATATATTAATAGAATTTTAATATTTATTTAAAATAAAATATATTTTTAATACTTATTTAAAATAAAATATATTATGAAAACTATTTATTAAATAAAAATTAATATTAACATGAACATATATATTTAACTTAAGCTTTAATCAACGTATTGTAATAAATATATTATGTGTATTTTTAAATATAATTTTAATACTCATTTTAAGAAAAACATAAATAAAAATGCAATACATATTTAATAAGTAAAATTGTTTTTTCATTCTCTTAAGATATAAAAACTCATTTTGTCCCCGAGGTGTAGGATAGTCGGTGAGAGAGTGTGTTGTTAAGGCATTTTGTGATGTCAAGTTATTGGTTCAAAACCTGCGGGGACAAAAATCCAGCCATGTTAAGGGTTGGTGTGGCTCAGGCCGAGTGCGATCTCCGGGTGATTTTGACGGCTTAGATGCCCCTGAGTTGCGGTTTCTCAAGCCACAGGCTAGTCCCGCAGGGCACAGACAAACTAGCAAAAAAAAAAGATATAAAAACTCATATTTATAACTATATTAGAGAGAGAGAGAGAGAGAGAGAGAGAGAGTTTTGTTGTATATAATAATGGGTTTCACCATATGCAACAACCATCACAAATCCATAGTATTTTCATATATGAGTGTTTGCTTTCACTCTATTAACACAAATTCGATCATGCGGCTAACAAAAAATTAGATATTTGAAGATTTGAAACCATAAAGTCTAGCTAGTTTCAGAATCTGCTAATATCAGGAATGCTTGTAGTGGAAGTGCACCTTCAACAAAAACTACAGCTTCACTTAAACATCACGAAATAAAACCCCTTGGGTAAATGCCATCTATGAAAACATTTCCA